>CM032164.1:34496491-34608229 GCA_018901935.1 Pugionium cornutum | reverse complement strand
GGCAATGGTACCAATGAAGAACACAAAAAAGTTCGTGATTCATATTAAACAAGGTGTTTACAGGGAGAAAGTAGAGGTAACCAAGAAAATGCTTAACGTCATGTTCGTCGGCGACGGACCAACAAAGACTATAATTACCGGAGATATTGCCTTCTTGCCCGACCGCGTCGGCACCTACCGCACGGCAACCGTTGGTAAATTTTACATACTAAACAAATACGATCTAATAAGATCCAATATCTACTAAGAATAAGTCATATATCAATTATGATTAAGCTTAGCATGGTATCTTTAATATGAAATTCTTAAAATAGTTCTTTTGGTGTTTGAAGCGGTGAATGGTGACTATTTCATGGCAAAGGACATAGGATTCGAGAACACGGCGGGTGCGGCACGCCATCAAGCAGTCGCACTTCGAGTTTCGGCTGATTTCGCTGTGTTCTTTAACTGTCGCATGGACGGTTACCAAGACACGCTTTACGTGCATACCCACCGTCAATTCTACCGTGATTGCCGAATCTCAGGCACCATTGATTTTGTCTTTGGTGATGCCAAGGCCGTTCTCCAGAACTGTGATCTCGTCATCCGTCGTCCCATGGACAACCAACAATGCATTGTTACAGCACAAGGACGGAAAGACCGGCGTGAGACGACTGGGATCGTTATTCATAATAGTCGTATAATCGGTGATGAAACATATCTTCCCGTCAAAACCAAGTATATCACCACCATACTTAATTCCCAAGATCTTTAGTTAATAATAATGCTCATTATATGCATGTCACCTATGTATATACAGGAACAGGGCGTTTTTAGGACGACCATGGAAGGAGTTCTCGAGAACTATTATAATGAACACAGTAATTGATGATGTGATAGACCCAGAAGGTTGGTTGAAGTGGAACGAGACCTTCGCGCTCGATACGTTGTTTTACAGCGAGTATCGCAACAAAGGTCGTGGTTCCGGTTTGGCCCGTCGGGTTAGGTGGAAAGGTATCCGTCGAATCTCCGATAGAGACGCTCAAGCGTTCGCTCCCGGAAACTTCTTACGTGGCAACACTTGGATCCCACAAACGCGTGTGCCCTACAATGCTAACTGAATGTACTTGTCTTCCTATTGTCTTAATTATTTTGTATATAAATAAGATTTCGTATATAGTTTTTTGGGAGTGGGAAAGTATATAGTATAGATGTATTTATATTAAAAAATTCTTATAAGTAATATAATGAATATTTTTAGTTTTTCTTTAATCATGTGATACAATTTTGTGGATAATAACTTCGTTTGGTTTAACACAAAAACCATCCTAACTAGGCCTATCATTACTTCTCTGTTGGCGATCGCAACTTCTCCATTTGTTTTCGTCGACGGTTTTTCACCATCGGAAAAGTTTTTTCTGTTATTCATTGCAAGAGTGTCTGTCGTCAGTCATATCGACGGTTTCTCTCCGATTACCGTTTTTTTTTCTCCACCAAATTCATATTTAAGATTCTTCCTACCTTTATTCCCCACATCACATTCTCGTCTTCTTCCATTACCATGTCCGACTACCTTGCAAAAAAACTCCAAGATATTGATTTGGGTATCAGTGAACTCACAATTTCTCTTCCACCGGAGTTATGTATTCAAGCGGCAACTGAAACTCGCTACTCGCTGATCGGAAAATCCGTTAACCCAAAAAAAACAAAATCTCCATGCTACGCTTCCTCGCTTGTGGAGTGCCGGAGAGACTGTTACTGCCCGTATTATTGTTGGAAATAGGGCTCAATTCCTCTTCCAATCCAAGGAGGCTCTGCTTTCTGTCCTTCGCCGGGGACATGGTCCTTCAGTGAGCGCATGTGCGTTTTACAGAAATATTCGCCGTCGATTGCAGAGGAGGACCTGAAGTTGATTCCGTTCTGGGTCCAAATAAATGGCATCCCTATTCAATACCTAACATACCCAATGGTGATGCATATAGGAAGCACTCTAGGCGATCTGCTTGAATCGGACTTTAACTCCGACAACTCCCACCGCATCGAGTTTGTGAGAGTAAGGGTCTTGATTAACATCGATTCCCTTCTCCAATTCCAAAGAAAATTTCAATTCAACGAGATTGGATCCCTCCTCAAATGTCGTTATGAAAAATTGAGGAGTTTCTGTCCTAAATGCGAAATGGTATCTCACGATTCCGCCGATTGCCCAATTGCTGCCATTACCGAGATTCCATCCGCTACAAATAACGATCATGGAGAAGATAGCGACGATTCGACACCGCTGGGTTCCCACACCCCCTCTCCCACCAATATCGGCTGGCTTTGTTGTCTAGGCGGCAGAGACGCCACGCACTATCCTGGCAGAGAAGCGCCCCTGGTCTTCAGATTCATCGGCGAATATCTACTCCGGTGTTCCCGTGAAGCGGTTGAAACCAAATCCAATTGCTCATACCAGTTCACCAGGTCAACGTGCCATTGGTTTAGGAGGTGGAATTAAATCCGGTTTAGTTCTAAGATGGTTTAAATTAACCCATGATCAATTATCGTTAACCAAGTTATTTTTATTAGGTTTCTTTCAATTATACCAATTGAAGCAAACCGAAAATCTTTCACTTGGTTTAATTACGAATTTTTCAATATGGAGTTTGACCGAATTATGGAATAGTACTCAATTGTGGAATAATACCCATGATTTCTCATATGATTATTCAAATTGGGTCCATAAAAATAATTGGAATGATCTATTCAAATTATTCCCCAAATTTAGGAAATTTAATTTTAATAGCATAGCTTTGAGTTTTTTAGGTGATGGTTTGGTAGGCCATAATCCACCGGCTTCAAGATGAATATAGCATTTTGGAACTGGCGGGGTTTGGGAGGGTGTATGGTAGTTCGACGTCTCAAAAAAATAAAAAAGATTTATTTTTCGGACATACTTTTCCTCGTGGAAACGAAGAATAAGAATGAAGTGGTTCATGATGTTGCTAGTATTCTACAGTACGACTCTATTTTATGTATCCCCCCCCCAAAAGGAACTGGTGGTGGTTTGGCTTTGTTGTGGAATAAATCTATTTTTTTAAACATTGTTAGTTCAGACGATCGACTTATTGATTGTATGATTGACAATAAAGGATTTATTTCTATTTGTCATGGACATCCAATTCGTACATTTCGGTCTAATCGTTGGGAAATATTACAAAGGATATCTACCATACGAAAAAGTCCATGGATAATATGTGAAGATTTTAACGAAATACTCCATGCACATGACAAAATCGGGGGTCCAACCAGACCACCATGGAGCCTTTATGATTTTCAACAAATGATATCAGTATGTCAGATGTCAAACTTATAGTATAGGGGAAATAATATGACTTGGGCTGGTAAGAGGAATAAACAATTAATCCAATGTTGGTTGGACAGAGCTTTGGCAAACTACGAATGGAAAGCTTCATACCCAACATCAGTTATAGAATATTTGGATATGATCGATTCAGATCACCGACCGGGAATTATAAAGATTCGAAAATATACTGATACAGGGAAACGCTTATTTTGATATGATCCTCGGTTGATCAAGGGTGATGGTTATTATCATATTGTCGATGTCAGCTGGAATGATATTCCACAACAAGAATCTGCTATCTCCTTGGCTTTACGACTTAAAAATTATCGGAAGAAAATTTCATCTTGGAGGAAGTTCTCTTTTATAAATTCAAACAGTCGGATAACGAACCTTAGTACCACTATTGATACCGAGAAGCTTAAGGTAGATTGTGATCCAAGAAAACTGACTCTGTTAAAAGAACAGCTCTTACAGCTTATACACATGAGAAATTATACTGAAAAATGAAAAGTAGGAATCAGTGGCTCAAACAAGGGGACAGGAATACAAAATTTTTTCATGCACTAACAAGGAACCGTCGATCAAGAAACTCAATCATTTTGATTAAAAATGATGATGGACACGATGTTTTTGGAAATGACAACATTGCTCAACAGGTGTTGAACTATTTTTCCAAATTATTTGAGATGACTAACCCTCATAACATCGAGTCCGTACTGAATAATGTTGAATCACTGGTATCTCATGAGATGAATATTGATCTAACAAAACCTATTTCTTCTGAAGAAATTCGGGAGGTAGTTTTTTCAATCGGATCAAATAAGGCACCCGGCCCTGATGGTTTCTCAGGATATTTTTACCAACATCATTGGAATATTGTAGGTACAACTATCTTGGAAGAAGTTAACAGGTTTCTAAAAACGGGTCATATGATTCAGGAGTTTAATCATACTCATATTTGTCTCATCCCAAAGTGAGAGTGTCCAACGACAATACAAGATTTTCGACCAATATCCCTTTGTAATGTAATTTACAAAATTATTTCGAAGATTTTGGTTTTGCGGTTCAAGAAGATCCTACATAATATATTATCCGAAAATCAAGCTGCTTTTATCCCAGGTAGATTCATCACGGTTAATGTATTTATAGCTCATGAGACTTTTCATTCCTTGAGAGTTCAACAGTCTAGTGCAAAATCTTATATGGCAGTCAAAACTGATATGAGTAAGGCCTATAACCGGATCGAATGGGATTTCTTAGAAGCAGTTCTACGTAAAAAAGAGTTCTCTCCACAATGGATATATTGGGTTATGCAATGTGTTTCCTCAACCTCTTTTTCAGTTTTAGTAAATAGGAGTCCTTATGGGTTTCTCAGACCATCATGTGGATTAAGGCAGGGTGATCCTCTATCACCATATCTATTTATTCTCTGTTCTGATGCTTTGAGTTCCATGCTTCACCAGGCAGAAAAACATACAGTTATCCAACCTCTCAAAATAGATCGAAAAGGGCCAGCAATTTCACATCTAATATTTGCGGATGATTTATTATTTTTTATCAGAGCGGATTCTACTAATGTTACGCACTTAAAATCAATTTTTGCCGATTATGGTAGAGCTTCGGGGCAGATCATTAATTTTGAAAAATCTTCAATCATTTTTGGGAGTAAGGTTTTTCATCATACAAGACAATCACTTTAGCATTTGTTAGGTATTTTCAATATAGGTGGTGGTGGTAAATATTTGATACTATCGGAACAGTTTCAACGTAATCGGCAACATCTGTTTAAGTATATCACTAATAAAGTAAAATCTCGAGTATCTGGATGGAAAACAAAGTATTTATCTCCGGTAGGAAAGAAAGTTCTGATTAAAGCTGTTGGTTTTGCAATGCCAGTATATTCAATTAATGTTTTCAGACTACCCAAAGATATATGTCAATCATTGGATAAAATCTTGGCACGCTTCTGGTGGGGATCATCTGGGATAAAACGTAAAACTTGTTGGGTATCTTGGAAGAAAATGGCAAGACCTAAAAGTATTGGTGGTTTGGGATTTCGTGATTTTCAAAATTTTAATCAAATTCTACTAGCAAACCAGTGTTGGAAGATCTTACAAAGACTGAATTCTTTATTATCGAAAGTTCTCAAGAGTAGGTACTACAATAAGGGGGACCTTATTTTGGCGGGTTATGGTTCTAGGCTTTCTTTGGGCTGGCAATCAATTTTGCATGGTCGAAATCTATTACGATCAGGTTTGCAAAAGATTATTGGTAATGGTTCAAATACCGAAATCGGGGATGCCAATTGGTTACATGTGTCGCCAGCAAGGTCACATGGACTTTTACCTTATACAAATCCTAAGTTCAAGGTAGAGGTCATGTTAAACAAAGACACAAATCAATGGGATGAGTAATCTATTAACGACCTTATTGCCAAAGAAGACCATCATCTTATCTATAAAATTTTTACTCTGCTTGTATGTAGTATACTAATAATGGGGTATATTCTGTCAAGTTTGGGTATCGTCATGATGTGGATTGCATACAACCTGTCAATACCGATCAACCACCTCTAGCAGTTCATCAAGATTTGGCAAAATCGTTATGGTCTCTTCAAATACCACCAAAGTATAAACACTTCCTATGGCGTATTTTATCTAAGAGCATACCGTTGAAATACCATCTATATCGCCGCAAGATTTCTTCAGATGATATTTGCCACCGATGTTGTTCTCCTACTGAAACTGAAACACATGTGTTCTTTCTATGCCCATATGCTGAGATGGTCTGGAGAAAATCAGGTTTATTGACATCTACAATTTGTAGTAATACGTCAAATATTTATGACAACATCCGTTAGTTAATAGCAAGCTATAGTGATGAGGACATCAGGTCGTACATCCAGCTAGGAGACCAGACTGGCCGACCAGGAAGTTTGCCCGAGACAGCCGGACCATCTGGCACGCCCGCCGGCCCAAGCAGTACTGCCGGACCCTCGACCACAAGGACCAGAGCAACCAGCATTGCCGGCGGAGAGGCCCAAGTTTCCAGCACACTTGGTGGCGATGAGGATGACACCGCCAGTCCCTCTGGTGATGTCGCCAACTCCGGGATCAACTTGGCCGGTCCTGAAGGCATTCCGGCCAGTACCTTGCATAATCCAGCCGGTACAGCCGATCCAGCCGAGTGCACGCGCATTTCCACTTCTACACAAGAGGACTCGGACCAAATGAGCTACCAGCTCCAGGACATGCACCTAGAGGAAGTATCTACACCAGTGGTACCTCAAGGAGCAATGACAAGAAGCAGATCAAGGGCACTCTTCCACAAATTTAGCTTATGGGTGGACAAGCTTCTAGAGGAAGATCGACTAAGGACAATGGGCCAAAAATACAAGGAAGAGTCCAATGGCTTCTCAACAACACAAGGGACATCAGAGACTTGGGTTTTAGTGGCAAGAGAGGTCAGGGCCCAAAGATTCTTAACCCTACTCCAAGTCGAAGACTAGGAGCAAGGCGCGTGCATGCCACAAGGACGGCCACCTTCCATTTCTTGGCCATGAGGTAAGTTAAGGTAAGTTTCAATTCGAATATATGCCTCTTTCTGTTTTGCAGGGTAGGATCTAGAATATTTACTTTTATTGAGTCAAAGACATTTTAGGAATATGTCCTTTTTCGATTATACACTTTTGCATCTTTTCCTTTTGTGCACTTTTGTAAGTTTTCCTTTTCTTATTTGGGTCGACCCTAGAAGGTCAAGCTGTCGAGCATATTAATAAAGCTCCTTCCAACATTATAGTTTGACAATTTTTTTGATATTAATAAAGATAGAACTTTTTCCCCAACAAGTTTTCTCTCAAGAATCTTGTGCGCTTAGAATCTAGTTGAGACCAGCCCTCCTAGCTTTAAGTTTGTGATTTATCACGAGGTTCATCACCCCTCGTGTGGTTCACTTCACCTTTCCATCGAATACCAACCCAAAAACCCCTATCCAATAAGTCTAAGGTCGAGTTTCTCACCTAAACTTCTCCAAACAGCCCACACGCATACATCCTTGAATCAAGGCTTGTATCATATAGTAACTACCAACAACCATCAGCAAATAAATATCTACCATTGTATCTTCTCTGGAAGATATGGAAGTTAAGGAATGATTTATTTTTTAATCACATGGATGTTACAATAGACGTGGTTTTAAATCAAAGCTTTGAGGATGCTAATGAATGGAATACTCAACAGTCAGCTATCACTATTGAACAGCATATTGACAATGTACAACAAGTTTTACGGCCTACACGTCAGACTATTCGATGGAAAGCTCCACCAAAAAATTGGATGAAATGCAATTATGATGCTTCCCACAGAGATGGCGCGGTGCATTCAGATCTCGGTTAGATAATTCGAAATGAAAAAGGGATTTTTCAATATGTTGGGAGAGGAAAATATCAAGGTAGGAAGACGGTTATTGAAGCTGAATTATCTTCACTAATTTGGGCGATGCAATCAACTTGGTCATTGGATTTTCAATACGTTATCTTTGAAGGTGATAACCTTACTCTGAATAATCTCGTCAACCAAAAATGATGTAATATGCATATCCAACACTATATTCAAATCATACGTTATTGGGAATCAATGTTCAAACGAGTTTTTTTATTCATAACGGCGTTAATCAAGCGGCGGAATATTTTTCATGTTGTGCAAAAAAAATAACTTCGTTTGGAGGAAACTATATAGTTAAGTCTCGTTAAACAAAAGATTACGTAGAAATGGTTTACTATTTATTCTATTATTTTAAAACCAGTCAAAATATTGTAATACCCAAGACAAGTAGTAAATCATTCGAGGAATACACTAGTAATGCATTACAAAATATATTTAAGCAACAAAAGTTAACTAAATTTATGATTGTG
Organism: Pugionium cornutum; assembly: GCA_018901935.1. Classification (NCBI taxonomy): domain Eukaryota; kingdom Viridiplantae; phylum Streptophyta; class Magnoliopsida; order Brassicales; family Brassicaceae; genus Pugionium; species Pugionium cornutum. The sequence continues at coordinate 34,599,995 of CM032164.1, read as the reverse complement.
TAACAAGAAAAATACTTAAAAGAATTAAGATTAATACCATAAAAATAAAATAGCACTTTATAAGTTTTTGTTGCAAATTTATCACTCAAAACTTAAAATTTTAAAAATAGTATAACTTATTTTTTGAAACTATATATTTATCATAAATAAATTACAGATATAATTAAAATATTATATTTGAGTTTTTTCGATTAATATCTAATTTTTTTTATTTAAAAAAAGTTTTAAAGTATTTTAATATTAATTTTGTGATATTTTGAAAATTTAAACCAATGGTGGTATATTTAGAACCAAATTTTAAAAAATGTTATTTTTGTCAATTGCACAAAAACCAATCTATTACAACATATGTAGTACGAAAATTACAAATGTAGAATATATTACAATTTGGATCGAGATAAATGTTTTTTTTTAATGTTCAAGTGCATACTTAGCAGAAGATTTGAAACTACTATGAAAAATATTTATATTATCATTTTGAGTATTTCTTATTTTACGTTTATTTCTGGTAAGATTTTGGTTGGTGTGACCTTCAATGAAGGAAAGTAGTGGGGTTGAACGAAATGGCCTACTCATGTGTAGATTGTATAATACATTCAAAAGATTTAAATAGCCTTGAAAACGACATTAAAATCATAGAGGGTTGTAGTTGAAGTTTACTAGAAAGAGACCACCAAAATCCAAAATGAAGTTTCTCGACGACAGATACCAATAGTTACTTAACAAAACTATAACTATAGATTATTTAATTTAAGAAACCTTGAATCACTCTTCTAATATAAAAACTTAGCACATAGAGTAAAGGAGTTGTACAATCATTCAAGCAATTCTTAAAGCACAAGGAAGTCGATTTTTTAAAATCCAGTCAGTATATAATATCATTGAAATTTGAAAATTCTTGTAACAGTTTATTTATAAAACACATTGTTCAAAATGTCACAGATATGTGCAGAGTTTTTTAAATTGTTAAAACTTTTTGAAAGATTAATAAAATACTAAATGTTACAATCTGTGTCATTTCAAACTATGGTCATACAACATGATAACATGATGTTAAAAGTAATTTTAAATAAAAATAAAAATTATATAAATATTTAATTTATATTTATTAATAAAATATAATTTATGAATATTTTTTTATAAATCTAGTGTTTTAGTATGAATTAATAAAATAAATTAAAATAAAAACGTTCCCCTGAATTAAGTAGCCTCCTCTTTCTAATTCCTTCTCTCTCTCTCTCTGTCCTCACTCTCATTTTCTCTCATTTTCTTTCTTTTTCTCTCCAGACTCATTTCTTCAGACATGGCCGAAGCAAGTTTCTATATCGGAGTCATAGGTAACAATACTCCTCTTCACACGTGCGCTTACATACACACGTATCCACCAATATGTATTACTGTATATATTAACAATTCCTTTTAATTTCTGATCATAAAGGAAACGTAATCTCTGTACTCGTCTTCCTCTCACCACTGTGAGCTCTCTCTCTCTCTCTCTCTATCGATTTTGCATATATGTAGAGAGATTACTTATCGACAGTTTCAAATAAACAAAATCAGGGAGACATTTAGGAAAATAGTGAAGCGGAGATCAACGGAGGAGTACAAAAGCTTGCCGTACATTTGCACGTTGTTAGGATCGTTACTATGGGCATATTACGGCGTCGTTACTCCAGGAGAATATCTTGTCTCCACCGTGAATGGCTTTGGTGCTCTTGTTGAATTCATCTATGTTTCACTTTTTCTCTTTTATGCCCCTCGACATCTCAAGGTTTTTTTTTCTTTATATATATATTCTCTCTTTGTGCTTTCTTTGATCTTCTGTGTTTCTTATATGATATGAATACATTTATTCAGATTTGGATCTGATTATCATTTTTCTTTATCACATTTTTTTTAATATCAAGTTGATATTAATATGTGATAAGATGACTTGTAAAGTAAACTTCCTAATTTATTTAATGTGTTTTCTTACAGTTGAATACAATCATAGTGGTAGCGATGTTGAACGTTATTTTCCCAATCACAGCGATTGCGGCTACAAGAAGTGCGTTTAAAGATGAAAAATCGCGTTCTCAATCGATTGGTTTTATATCTACTGCTCTCAACATTATAATGTATGCTTCTCCTCTTTCTGCTATGGTAAGTCCATTCTTAATTTTCACAAATGTCTTTATTTTTTTACTGTGAATATTAAGAAATAATGATTTTTAGTTCACATATGCAATACAATCAGCCAATCATCATAAAACCAACCACAGCTATTTTAGAACGTCTTTTCAAAAATCGCAGTCACATATCCATTATATGATTTGGACGTCATTAGTTTTTTTCCAAATCTAATTTCAGCCACATGTTTCTAATTTCTATTTTCCAACCTATAATCCACCAGAAATTAGTGGGTCCAGTTTGTTCAGCTGCATGTTTCATATGTATATGGATGAATAATGTTATATAATGTTAAGTTTTTTTTTCAATTGTGCACACATTATTCTTAATATAAAGCAATTAGAGTAAAATAAACGAAATGAAAATTAGAGTTTACTTGGATTTGTTACATTTGAATCCATTTCAAAGCAAAATTATGTTTATTTATATTATAAATTATTAAATTATTATCTTCAATCTATTTATTTTAAAATAACTACAATTTTTTTTGTAAAATATTGAACTGCTATAAAAATAATATGAACCAAACTTACGTTTGCAATTTCACTTATCTCTAATTCCATAATTTTATTTGTTAATAATATGATTATGTAGTTTTTCAACAAACACATTTTTGGATTGCAAAACTACGTTTTTGGAATTCAAAACTACATTTTTGGTAGAAATCATATAACTATCATTTTAGTATAAACACACATAATCATGATTTAAACAAGAAATAACAAAATCACATTTTCGTAATAAAATAAAACATTATATTTTAGCCAAAATAACACACAAAATTAAGTTTTACAAAAACACGTGAAACCTTGTTTTTAATGAAAATGTGTGATTACATTTTTATGATAAATTTTGAATGAAAAACGTAAATTTTACTAAATCGAATTTTGTTGGAAAAACACGAAATAAGATTTTGATTAGAAAATTTAAAATCACATTTTATCAGAAAAACAAGAGATTATGTTTTTGATAACTAAATAAAAAATATATTTTTGATAGAAAACATAAAATCGTTTTTATGGAAAAATGTAAAATTATGTTTTTGTAAGAAAGTACAAAATTGTTTTAAAAAAATGCATATTTTTGGCGAAAACACTGTAACATTTTTTGGTGGAAAAGGCATATTTATTTGGCAAAATATACGAATTAGATTTTTTGTGAAAAATGTAGAATAATACTTTAAAATAATATTTTTTAAGTTTATATTTCAAATTTAATATATTAAAAATAAAATTTTAAAATAATACAAATTATTATGTAAAAATAATTATATAGTTCAAATAAAATATATATAAATTATAACATAATTTGGGTTCAATTTTTCTAATTTAATGTTTAAATTTTTTTATTTAAAAGAGATTTTTTAATTATTTAGTATTAAATTTGTGTTATTTTTGAAAATTTAAATGATTATTATTATATTTGAAAAAAAATATTAAAAAATTATTTTAAACAATTATCTTAAATTTTATAATTTCATATCTTTAAAAATTGTATTTTGACGGAAAAATGAGACTCACGATTTTTTCCATTAATTAGAAAGTGTAATCAGTAAAACAGTTAGTATTATATTTTATATTTAATTTATTTTTATTGTATCAATTTCATCTATAATATCAACATAAAGTTTGAAAATATATAAATAATAATAATTATTATACATTATTCAATATATAATATATTTATCTATAGATCCGATAAAATATATTTTTTATTTAAATATAAATTATAATAAATGGTTAGTTGGTAGATTATTTATTCTATATGTATTATATACATTTAACTAAGTAAAAAATTTAAACTTCTATGATAAACTTAAAAATGTATTCTTTAGCTGTATATCGGGGACCAGTTTGTCTCATAGCGTTTTTCAATTAATTTGCAGAAAACAGTAGTGACGACAAAGAGCGTGAAATACATGCCGTTTTGGTTGTCCTTTTTTCTCTTTTTAAACGGTGCGACTTGGGCAGTCTATGCTTCCCTCCAACACGACGTTTTTCTATTCGTAAGTATCCCCTCAGTAATTTTCTTCATATCCCAATTTCACGTTTTTACCCCTATTACTCTCTAATCATACATGAACTCTGGTGGTGGACAAAATAGTAAAACTCACAAAACTATATCTGATATTTCATCAATAACCCCAAAGTATTCAGTCGCTATCTTGACAACCCCTCGTTAGGCCTGTCTAGTGGGTCATATCCATATCACGACAGATTCCAGATTTCTTTCATAAATTTCTTATTTGTAAAATCCATAAGTTAATTTTTTAGATCTGCATTCGCCCCGAATTAATCAATCAGGTCTAACAGATTTATCGGATGATACGTTTCGTTTTTCAAAAATATTTAGTAAATTTAATAAAACTAAAATATTTAATAAAATTTAATAAATTTAATTAAATTAAAATATTTAATAAATTTAGTTAAAAGTTTTAAAAATATTTAATAAATTTAATTAATTAAAATATTTAATAAAATTATTTAAATTGAAATATTTAATAAATTTAATTAAAGTATCTAAAAATATTTAAATAATTTAATTAAAATATTTAATAAATTTAATTTGTTTCGGTTTAAATTAGTTTGTACCTAAATTAGTTTGTACTCCAATTTGATTAATTAGTTTGAGTTTCAAATTTTCGTGTACCCGATAACTCACAAATTAAAAAATTACAACTCACGTTCGCTTTGATCTAACTAATTTTCGACCGGCATCCGTGCTGTTCTAATTAATTTTCGACACGCATCCACCCTATATATAAAAAAAAAAATTGATTCGATCTGCACTTGCCCCGCAACGGATCAAACAAGGCGGAATCCATGGATAAAAAACTCAATGATAGGCTTACCCCTTATACATGTCAATATCATTCCACGCATTTTATAAAAGAAAAAATCTTTTGACAAAATCAAGAGGGATTTTTAAAAAATTTGTGGATACATCAAACAAATATTTTGTTGGTAATTTATATCGAAAAATGATCATATTAAAATGTATCAGGTTTAAAAATGCAACAACTATTATAATGTGGGGTCATTTATATTTTTGAATGGTTTTGAGTAATTAATTAACTTTGTGGTTAAATTGAATAGGTGGCAAACGGAGTAGGGGTTGTGTTTGGGACAATGCAACTCATAATTTATGGAATTTACAGAAATGCAAAACCGGTTGGTTTAACCAATGGTTTAAGTGAGATTGTTGAAGATGAAGAGGAAGGCTTCATGTCACGTGTTCCTCTCCTCTCTTAATTCCCATTTTCCTTCGTTTTATAAAATTTGTTTACAACATTAGTAGATGATGAATGTTTGTGTTGATTTTCCGCCGGGGTTTTGGTTTAAAACACATTAAAAATATTTATAATTTTAAAAGTATTAATTAATGTAATATACGTAGTAGTTTAATACTAATTAAATATTTTTATATGTCTAGTTCGAGTTATAAAGTTACAATTTTAAAATTTATAAATTAGATATTTTTAATGGTCTAAAAAGTTTTTGAGCCGGATAATAATCTTTGAGTTAATGTAATTAGAGAAAAATATCATTTTCTCAACAACCAAAACATTAATTAGAAATTGCCATTTAAATTTTCACAAACATATATCATATTCTTTTGACAAGTTAAAATTATCTTTGTTTTTTACTTAATCTCCAACAGATAGAAGACAAACATATAAAACAGAATCACAATAGCCAATCAAAATCCTTAAAAAGACTTAGCTTTGTTTTTTCAAAAGCATTTCCCTGAGCTCCGCGGGATCAATCTCAGCCGCACGATTGGCGGGTCTGTAGTATCCCGTGACTGGATCTGGGCCCCAAGCAGACTCCGCCTCTTGATCTGTTTTCATCGCTGATCTTTGTTCCACCATAACTCCACTGGAACTTCCCTTACTGAATCCTGTTGCTGTCAAAACATTTTGGGATGTCGCCACGTAACTCCTCCTACAATCCAACCTACAATACGACACAAAATAATACATTAAGGTAACATTACAAATAATCCGCGAAATAGAATGTCAATTAAAATATACAATCTTTTCCATTACATAAGTTTTTTCCATTGTTTTCAATCAGAATATAAAAACAGTAGATATGATCTAAGCAAACAGAAGAAGTGTGTATATGTGTATATATTGTAACTTGAAGAATTAAACGTCACATAGAAAAACACGAAGTAGAAGAAGAAAAGGGATCATTTTTGACCAAAAGTACCTGAAGAAAATGGAACCAGAAAGACTGCCGTTTGCGGCGGAGAAGAGAGATTTGACGGTACCGGAGAGTGAACGAGCGGCCATTTTTTCAATTATATATGCCGATCGTGATTAGCTACCGCAAAAAGATCGTTATATTCTTCCAAGGAAATTATAATCCCTAAGAAGAGAAACAACAATCCTCTTGCAGTAGCCGTCGGTAGTAAGGCGCCGTCAGATTATCTCCGGTGATGGTTTGTGGAAGTCTTTAGGGTTTTGGGTTGAGCGCGTTTTTATACACAGCGCTAACGAGAGAGGAATGGTTTGGGCTTATGGGCCTTATAGTGGGCCCAGGGATTTTACAGTGTGGTCAAAGTAGTCAAATATGGATAGAGTAAAGAGTAGTCTGAGTGAGTAATCAAATTTACCGTTTGGTATCAATTTAGGGTTTGAAAGAGTAATTTTGATGCAAATAAAAATCTAAAGAGGTCGGTGAGATCTGACAATGAATAAACAAAACGTGTCTCTTACTCTTACGTAACATAAGTTCGTGACAACTGAAAAGGTGTCATCATGCAACGTGGCTCAATCACAGTCTGCTTCGTGGCAGTAACAGTAACAAGTTGAACAAAGTCCCACAAAACTGAATACTAATGAAAGTATAGATTGATGGGGGATGAGACTGTTGGAACTGTTTTTAACGAATTAGGTTTCGTCATAGTTTTTCGCCAAACACAAATTGATTATATTGCAAAACAGTCTCCAGTTATATCCTAAATTCGAAAATCGTACAATACCATTATATTATTCCACGAATCACGATTATTGATTTGAGAAAAAATATCATATATCGATTTTGTTGTCTTCGGTTTTGTAAATATGTTTTTCATTTATTGCATATCGTATATATATATATACCGCTATGTTTATACCGACTTTTAAAAGTTCTATCGGTTTTTATTTTAAAAAATTGTTGTATAAAATTTCATTTTAGAAAATGGACTGTGACTTTAAATTTAAAGTCAACTTTTTATTTTAGAAAAACTTACATACAAGAAAATGATGGTAAGAAAATGATAGTCTTTGATTTAGTATTCTTTGCATTGAAGAATCTTTGTTTAAATAAGTCTTAAATACTCCTACTTTCTGTTATTTTTCGGATTGAATTTTGACCTTATGTCTATCATATGTGAGATCCTCTCTGTTACCTGGACTGAATTTTGACTCATTTCGAAAATTCTCAAGAATTGAAACTTTCAAAACTTCATTTTTGTTCTGTGATATTTAAATAAAAAATTAATTTAAAAAAATGAAACTAGTGATAGTAATTTCAAAACATAGTTCTCAAGAATTAACCAAAGTCAAAATTAATTTTTCTCATAATTATAAAAAGTAGATAAACTATTACTGTCAACAAAATAAATTAACACTAAAGTACATATGTACGCCTGTTTTTTGCTCTCCCCCAAAACAAAGCACCCTTTCTTATCTTCGACATAATCATGAAGACTAATGAGATATTCAAATAAGAGCAATTAGAAGCGCCTAATCTCTTTTGGTGGTTTGAAATTGATAGGATGAGTTTCTGCCGTCGCATTCTCATCTTCTTTCCACATCTTTATAGTCTTATCGGCCTCGCATGTTACCAATCTTGAACCTGTTTGGTCATAACATGCTGCATATATACCCGCTTCACTCTCCAGTGAACCTGCCATATGCCCAACACCATCGTATTACGACCCCATTTACTATTTGCTTTTTATTGCTTCTAAACATTTCGGGTCTTCTTCACCAATTTTCGAACTTTGACTTACATTTCATGGTGATTTATCATAATTCCAAGAAGATCAAGTGCAAATGAACATGAAACAAGTATGGATGAACATACCGGGCTGTACAATAGTTTCCGTCTGTTGAAAACTATGACCACTCTTCCAGTCCCAGAACCATATACTTCCATTATCACCTTATAATTCGTACAAAGATGAAATCAATATTTAGTTGAAAAATGATTATGCTTCACTTTTTCTATCAAATAAACACAATCACCGAAAAGAATACATGAAAGTGAATGTATCACCTCCAGTGACCATTACACCATCCTCGTTTACAGCCATTGCGTTAATTATGGTTTTCTGCTGAGAACTGTTCCATGAAGGCAACATTGTTCAAACACATCAAAATATTTAAAATCTGCTTTTATAATGACAACAACTCTTCTATGAAAATCGCTGGAGATGCAAAAGAATTGGTTTATATATTTATTTAGTAAAAGACTTACAGCATGTTGTGGCAGAACTCTCCCTTTGGAAGGCTAAATTTCTTCGTGTTGTCAGCTGATGCAGAGGCAAAGGCATTCCTAAAACGAAAACCAAAGAGATAACACCATCTTTAAGACTGTTGCTGTTGGAAAGATAGAAAGTGGACACAATGCAACTACACATACTCTTTAGGATGCAGGGTCATTGCTCGGACAGACTTTTTATGATGTGTTAATGTCGTCATCGTTTTGCCTGCATATAAAAATCCAGCAATATTCAAATGAAACCATGTAATTGCAGCAGCTATTTGTCGAATGACTGAGCAGTGATACAGAAAGGACAGATTTAAAATGCATGCAATGTATAGAACGATAAGATGTACCATATCGAAGGTCCCAAAATTTAATGGTTGTGTCATGGGATCCAGTGACAACTTGTGGGTCCTGCAACATCACAGATCAAAGTAAGTATCCAGTTACTATTTTAAAAAAATTCTGAAAGAAAATGAGAAACCATTAAAAAGGGTTCAGATGAAAAGAAACGTACTGTTGGACGAGTGAAGACAGAACAAACGGTGTTGTCATGTCCTGAGAGTGCAAAAATTTGCATCTTGGTACGAATATCCCACACCTGCAAGTATGAAAACATGGACTTTTTAACTACAAATTCAGCAAAGCTCAAGCATCAAAAAGCAGAAATATACATATGCTAATAAACAAACAATAGAAAAATTTCCAGTAATTTGCTAACCCTGCAGACAGAGTCTCGACCTCCGGTTAGTAAAACATCCAAAGTTGGGTGAAGAGCTAAGCAATACACACCACTCAAGTGACCATGATATGATCGGATAACCTACCAAAGACAATTTTAAAGAGCATTAGTTATGGGAAGTTCAGATACGGAAGATAATAGAGTTGAAACCTTATTCTGCTCAAGGTCCCAGCATTTGACTTGCTTGTCATCCCCAGCTGAGAACATATATGTATGTCGATTGCTTACAGCAAGGCCTGTAACAAAATTCATAAAAAGAAAGAAAAAAGCTCAAATTTGTAAATTGTTCAATGAGTGTTAATCATTAAAACGTCGAAAGATAAACTGGAAGATATTTAAGAGGCTAACCTCGTACTTGCTCAATATGTCCAGTTAGTGTTAGCTTCAGAACTCCGGTTGCTACATCCCATATCTAGTGAATAGATGGACAAGCAAGAAATTCAGCGAGCTTACTACATTCAGAAATGCTGCAACAAGTCTTGTATTACGATACATGTATATAAACCACAGAACTAGAAAGCACGTTTGGAAAATACAATTCACATTGATAACAATCAAAGCTGCATGCCAAGATGTTCATCTACTACCTTGATGGTACGATCAGCTGAACCGGTACAAAACCATTCATTACTCGGGTCAAACGCAACAGATCTGACCCAACCCAAATGCCCCTGAATGACCTGTGAAAAGAAAATTTAAACGCAAGTAAAAAACTCTTCTAATGAGCAGAAATATTCTTCTGGAGAGCAATAAAAGGTCTAAATCAGACTGATGCACTAACGGATCTTTGCCACAGATCTTACCCTGTAATTCTTCCAAGGCGCATGCCATTCTGGACGGGGCCATCTACTTGGTATTCTCTCCATTAATGCAGCAGTTGACAGGTTTCTGTAACACATAGAGGTACACAACAACCAAAAAATGACTCAGATACTGTATAGGTCGAAGCTAATAGACATTCTGCACACCTCAAAATGCCATTGATGTATTGCAATTATAAGGAAGAATAAAGAAGGGGCCAAAAACCTTTCATAAGCGGATCCATTTGCAGGAATAATGGTGGTGCTTTTGCTTGAGGTACCAATATTGTTCCTACAATTCCAGAACAAAATGCATCAGCAGCCTCGTGGAAAAGAATAAAACTTTAATTAGCATTCACATCAACGAAACCAATGACAATAAGGTAATTACTTACAAGCCTTTTGGCTGTAATGTTGGACCAACAACAAGAGCAGTCTCCGAAACACCCTTTTGAATACTCTTGGAACCTTCAGGACCTGCAGAATTCATCGAGCATATGATTTTTAGCCCTTCCTATCACATAAGAATGCAATGCTTCACAAAAATCCAAATAGGAAGTAGGAAGGAAACTAGTTTTTATCTTTCACCAACATAAGCAAAACCAAGTGATGTGAAAAGGCACCTGGGAGAGCAAGAGCATTTGAGGTTCCTGCCTGCTCATTGCTGCGGTCAGGTTGACGTGGAGGCTGATTCACAGGTTCTACGCCTCCAAATGCAACTTTCAACTATACAAAGAAAACTCTCTGAAATCATTATTATCATAACTCACAGCTAGCTTGATAAGTGAGATTCAGAAGAGTATAGATGGAAGAATTGAAAGTCTTAACTAAAAAATCTGAAAAGTATGTAAGTGAACCTCAAGTTTCGAAGCTTTTTAAGGAATCCAACCAAATCGCATAACGCAAACCGTATTAACACAAAGCGTAGAACATGATTTTCTTTACCTTATGGCCGAGACGAATCTTCTTGCTGCAAATAAGAAAACAACGAAGAAATCTTATAGTTTGAATTTTGAAAAACCGAGGATCGAAAACGAAAATTGGGGATCGTATACTAACGCTTCCGCGTCAGGAGGAGCAAATTGGCCATGGGCGGGCGAGAAAAGGTCCAGTGCCCGTTTGAGGGATTTGAGACTGAGCTTTTTCAGCGACTGCGGTTCAATGGGTTCGACTTCCGTCGTCGGAGCCAGCATCGTCCTTAGCTTAGGGTTTACACAAAGATACAAAATACACTCTCTTAAACGTACTAACACTACTAAAAAACATGTATACACTTTTTTTTAAAAGGTCAGATTTTCATTTTGTTAAAAATATAAAATTGAGAAATTAAATACTTTTGTAAATAAATGTTTCATCAACAAAGAGAAAAACTGGTGAAACCGGAATAAAGCTAACAGAACAATAAAGTTACCTATCAAACATTAGACTAGACGAGAAGAAAGAACAAGTGAAACTTCGTTTTCAAGCATACATATTTACAACAAAAGCTATTTCTTTTTCTATTTTCTAGAGGCAATCAATTTCAACTCTCGTCATCAGACATGAAAGTTGGTCTTCTTCTTAGAGACTCCAACACATCAGCTGATGGTCTACCACTCTGGCTACCTCCACATCTCGACCTTAGCTTCGGAACGCTCATTGCGCTAAGTGGCGGTGTCGCAGCTCCACCTTTTTTCATTTCTCTCAACACTGACCTAGCTGCTTTAGCAGCCACTGCATCAGCAGCTGCAGAAACCACTCTCGATGCCAACCCTGAATCCCTAACATTCTCCTCGCTCGTTGTTGTTGCTGCTGCTGGTTCTGGTTCTGGTTCGCCGCTTCTAAGACTTGTTCCAACTCCTTGGTTAGCCATGGTCCTTGCCTTTGCAGCCTCGTGCTTCTGCATATCGTAAACCAGCTCTTTCTGAAGCTGTCTATCGGCCACAAGCATTTCTTCGATCTCGTTCTTGTAGTCTTTGAGGAGGACACGGAGGCAGTCCATAAGCGAACCTGTGAGAGGACTGTTCTTGCTCTCCAATAGCCTCTTGAGCTCAATGAAGATTGGAATAGTGTTCTGTATCAAACCTTTTCTAACAGCTTGCGTTATGGCTCTTCCTTTCACAGCCGCATTGGAATCTCCACCTTCGTCCTCCATCTCCACTGTCTCCGACGATGCTCCCCTGGAAACTGATAAACGGATCTCTTTGCACATCAAGATCTGAAACGCATCCTAAACCCCAAGAGACGAAAATGGTAAGAACTCACTAAAAGGGCTCAATGATTTCCAGCTCGATCGGAAATTACCTGCAGAACTGACTGACCAGTGACATCTTCTATGTTGAGCATTCCATCAGAAGCAGCTGCGAGGACCTCTGCACATAACTTTGCAAATGTGGCCAAAAGGTGTTCTGGAGCCATTTGCTTTAGCAGAGTAATGTAGATGTGCATCCTTTTAGACCTAGCTCTTTCATCATTTCCTCTGTAAACAAATATATCAAAGAGAATCACTAAAAATCATTCACACCGACAAGTTCCATATGAGTGTGTGCCTATATAACATTAACCAGGCCATGTATAACACAAATACCTGATAGAAAAAGATTGATCCTTTGTTCTTGATTGTTTAGAATCTGGATTATTATGGCCATTGTGAGCTTGGCAGTCGTTTAGGACATAAATGGCTTCCACGAAACTGTTGTAAGCTAGAAGTGGCGCCTTCACTATAAGCACAACGTGGCATAACAATAATCAAAATCCTAGAGCTCTCTGTAAGAATTAACAATAACAGGGAATAAAAAGAATGTCTTTCATGGTTGTCCAAAAGTCCATACCTTTAAGGATGATTCCAAATAAAAAGTCTGCAAGTTGACGTATCTTCTCAGATTCATCCACAAGCGATAGAAGGAACCGAAGGAAGAGAACTCCTCTCCATTTCACGTAGTCTCTCTGAATCAAGATAAAAAAAAGCCTGCTTATTAATCTTCAAGCCTGGATTTTTCAACAACAGATGATAAAGACTTTGTGGAGAATAGCAATACCTGTAATAACCTTGAGAGAAGTATGAAGGTCTGCCTTCTACCAACTTCACAAGGATCCCGAAGACGTTTAGTAATTTTCGGTATGTAGCTATTTGGGTAAACAAACCGTTAGTCTTTATCATGTAACGTTTATGTGTTTTTATCATTTGAGAAACGACTACTCAAATGTTACTGTTCTGTGAATGATTTACCATTCAATCATGGCTGTATAGTGAACGCAAAAGTCTGTCATCGCTACTACAAGATTGTTACGCAAGGCTGCACAATCACTCTTTTCAAGCTCCTGCAAGAGCAAGGCATCAACGTGTTTTCACATAGGTTACAATAAACTGCAGAAATAGAGGAGACTGTTTTTAAATGGATATAGTTTCCTGGAACCAAAATTTTCCTTTCAAGAAACAATCAAAAATAATAGAGCGAAAGGAAATGGGCAAAGGCAAATCGGCAGACCTGTGCAAAGAGAGGGATATATCTTTTAGCAAGCTTCCCATCAGCCAAACAAATCTTCGCCATGGTCAACCAAGACTGGTTATAGAGAGAAGGGGCTTTTTGCTTCAAGCAAACATTAGCTTGTGACAGTTTGTTTTTCAGCTTTGAATCAGAATCTCCTGAAGTGATGACAGTATGTAACAATGGAACAATTTTCGTCGTGTCAGCTGAAGGATATATAATGAGACAAGATCCAATGGTATATACTGCTGTGAGCGCTTTTGATAACTTCTTCGAGACAGAATCCAGTCTCTTGCTTCTTCTACTTCCAAGTGTTGCTGGCGTGGCAAAAGAGTGATTATTATTGGAAATCCCCTCGATGTACTTCTCGAAAACCTTAGATGCCTTAGATAAAACTTGTTCTACCCACTTCTTGACAAGCATATCAGACTCCTCAGAGGTGCATGCCTTCTTTTTGCACAAAGTTTTTAATGCTTTAACATGAGCATCGACCTGTCATTGAATGGTGTTGACTAAGATCGCGGAGCCAGATGAATATTATATGATTTTACCATAAAAAAATTCCACCCTCCAACTAGTGAATAATGATCTACTCAATTCATGCGTTCCAGATCCCATTTATAGAGAAGTACCGGAAAAGTATATCTATCTGAAGGAATACTTCCTTTAAGACATAAATCAGTAACTTTCTGAACATTCAAAACATGAACATTTGATTTTATATTAGGAGATATCAGGTTAAATATTTATCATTACCTCAGCAGAATGCAGGTCAAACTTTTCGATTTTCTTCAGCAAATTGTCAGCCAGATCTGCAGCAGGCTCTGCTGGCAGCTGAAGGGAAACATTTGAAATTGTTTGCAAAAGACAGACTCTGTCGCCAGCCCATGTAGAAGAATTACACTCTACACCCTGTTCATCACCTTGTTCATCTACTCCTTCATAAGTAGCAGCATTATCAACAACATAGAATCATAAATTAGGATTAAAACCAGAACCACACTACCAACAACAACAAGTAAAGACATAAACCATTTAGTTAAGATGAGTACAAATGGATAAAATGGTTTCTGACAAACCTTGCATGTCATTCTTGTCAAGCAACTGCCAATGATGGTGAAGAAATTCCCATTCGACAGACTTTGGAAGGTAAACTGAAACCTCTGATAGAAGGAACCAAGCGCCAGCAGGAGCTGTCCATTTATTTATTGGCAACGACCGGCTTAACCAAAGTGATTCAGATTTCTTTATGATATTCTGCAGCGCAAAGGCAACTCTTGGTTTTAGTTGCTTCTTCTTTCCCAAACTTCCACATATTTTCTTAACCCAAGGAGAAACCTCACTGTTGCAAAGCTCCTTCAGGAGAGCCAAAACTCCTTCTGGAAACAAGGCTTCGATGTCTCTGTCTAGATCTTTTGAACTAGAGTTAGAGCTGTTAGGGAGGGGAGCACCGTCTGGAGAGAGCACAATTCCAGCTCGGGATATTCTCTCCAGTACTAGTTCATGAAAGACACTCTCGCATTCTTCTTGTATGCTAGTTTCATTGTCCATGATCATCCGAGGAACAGAGTGTAACCATTCCATGGTCACAATATCATTTGTACATATTCTGAAGGCCTGCAGTGAATAGAGAAAGACATTGATTTACGTTATCAGAGAAAAAAGGAAGCGCATGAAATATGATAACAAGTCATGAGCCTAACTTATATTTAGATATAAGTAACGCATAAACAATCTTTGGAATATAGAACTAAGGAAGCAGTTACTATGTATTCTTCCATGACTTAACTTTGAGCTAGTAAGAGACAAAGCACACCCACATATAACCTCATAAATTCTACACAGTGGAGGAAGACACCAAGTAACAAAAACATACCTCGGAAAGAGCTGAAATTGCAGCCTTCCTTATACTTATGAGCGGATCAGAACAAGATGTACCCATCGTCTTTAGGATACTAACATCAAAGCAACCACCCAAAAGGGATGTCAATTTTGTAACCAGAAGAAGAGCTGCTCTCCTTGCAGCCGCCTTCTCATCCACACATCTCTTCTTCAAAAGGTCAGTTAGTACACCATTACCCTCTGAAACCTCACCATTAAACCCGAGGGCTTCTTTCAGGATTGACCTACTCCTTTCATTCACAGACAAGAACCCCACGACTTGAGCTAAGTTAGACAAAGCTCGAGCTCTAATCAAAGAGCTTGAGTCTGAACACCGCTGCAGTAAGGCATTAAGACAACCTAACCCCCACGAATCTTTCCCGCCATTCTCTGAACTAATAATTCCTAAGGGGTTTCCTAATGAGCTAATCAACAGAGGTATAAGATCAACAGCTAATATTCTCAAATTAGATTTACCTTGACCCAACCTCATTACAAAATCGACGAAATCTGATTGGTCCTCGACCTCCATTGCCTTTACTATCTCCAGTATCGCCTCTACGACGAATCCACGCGGTTCGGCTTTCTCAGGTGCCTTATGAACCAGAAACTTGGGCAAATTAGAAAGAGCCTTTTTCAATTCAGAGTTGTCTTTAGCCAAAGCCATCATTTTCCTCGACACAAAACCTAGCGCAAAACTTCTCGCCTGATGTTTCCCCATCAGAAGCATCGGAGTCAAAGACTTTGAAATCTCAGCGGCGGTGAGTGCCATGTCTCCGTGGTCGGAGTTCAACACTCCACCTAGAATTCTCCCGCACATTTCTATCAATCGATCAAAATTAGAAAACCCTGAATATTCCAGCGCCAATAGAGGAATCTCGCTCACAGTTTGTACCAAAGATTTCAAGCTATCGGGAAATCTATCTAAGTGAACAAAACTCAGGACCGAGCCCAGCCGTTCTAGCACTCTAAACAGCAATTTCGCATCGAATTCACCTTCTTCCGTCTCGTCCCCATCTTCATGCCCTGAATTTCTGGCTTTATTCCTCGAATCGCGTCCTCTCTTCTTTTTAATCCCTTTCTCCCGCTTCACATTACTCCCTTGAGCGGCCGTCGTCCCCGAATCCTCCCGGTGCCGGCGTTTGAGGTAACGGCGGACTGAACCCAGTAGAGAGAGAAACACAACCGGAGAGAAGAAAGTGAAAACGGGGCAATTCGCCGAAAGAAGCAGACATAGATATGCGTCGGATGCTAAAATAGCCAGACGACCAGATTCAACCGGCGAATCCATTGCGGCAGAGACGCAGCGGAGAAACGATGAAGCCACAGAGGAGAGACTGCCGTAGAACCGATTAAGAATTTCATCGTCATCCGTGTCCAGGAGAGACTTGAGATCCGTGACGAGTTCGTGGTAGTAAGATTCATCGTCTCCTCCTGCTTCGATTCCTGCAATGATTCTAGCAAGCAAAAGCTCCTCATCCATGGCAACTTGACAGAGAGAAATTCTAATTCACAGAATTTTAGGTCAAAGTTTAAAACTTTTGGACTTCCCGCGATCTGTACGTTCTTATCAAATTTCAAAATGGAAGTAGAAAATGTGAAGAGGCAAATTACACATTTCGACAACAAGCGAAGCCCTTAATGGTAACTCAGTTTCGAGTTTATTCCCGTGTATCGACTCCAGCGTACACCCTCGCTTATACAGTTTCAATACCATCAAAATTAACGGTGTTAGAACACTGTTTGGATGAACGTTGGTTATATGGTTACAATACAAAAACTTCTTAACTAAAAACTCTATTTTCTTACTATATAAAAGATCCTTACATGACGACATAAGTCAGATGTTAAAGAAAACACAAGAAAGTCTGCTGTTAAATCCAATATTTGTGTTGGATTTAACAACAATTTTGGGACATGTTAGGCGACGAAAGAGCAATTCTATGTACATTAGTTGTAATATTGTACCAAAATCATTTTCCAGTAAACAGATGTACGTTAGGTTATTTTAACATCGATTTTACGATGAAATGTTGATTTGTTGGAAACTAATTGGTATTTTGCGATGAATTTGTAAGTACATAGTTTCAATATAACTTATAATTTATCAATGAATTTACGACTAACAATCCAAATATGAACACATTTACTAAAGTTTACTAGGTTTTTTAACAAAATATTTTGTCAGTGATAGAGTTGAAAATCCGTTGTTAATTCGATTTGTAAAATAGTTTTTTACAAAATTCTGAGTAGTTTATTTGTAAAAATGCTAAATTCGTATAAATACATTTACTTATGGAATTTTGGAAATAAGTGACAAAACTATTCTTATAATTTTCAAGAAATACAAATTTTTTAAAAATATATTTGTATAGTATTTACGAATTTTGATATATATATATATATATATATATATATATTTATATACATAAAATTTAGGAAGATAAGTGATAAAAATAATTATTGTTCTAACTATTTACTTTGTTTGCTTGTACTTAATAAGAAAAAAATACATTTTATCCATCAACACAATCAAAATATGAAATTTTAGGAATAGCTTCAAAGACTTTGCACATGTATCTACAAAATTCGTGTGTTTTGCATCATGTTAAAGAAATCATTACACATTAGTTACGAATTTTATGCATAGTTAGATATGAATCTGTGAGTGTTGCAACTTAAATTGTTGTAATCGGTTCACATCGATCTTAAGATCTAACAACAAATTTCAACGTGGTGTATTACAAGCCAGATCGTCAATTGGAGTCCATAAAACTGGTATTTTGGATGCATAAACATATTTTATATTCTAGGAACATCAACTATGTAGTAATTGTTTAAGTACAAGAATTTTATTTCATAACTAATTGCATTACAATAAATGATTTTTGCTTTAAGTGATTACCATTTTAAACCGGGTATTATGTGGTATGTGATTTAATGGCTTAAGCAAAAGTTCCATCCAAAAATTTGATAGTGGGGGTTATAACTTGATGTTTGTTTGATCATTTTTTTCTATGAATGTGAATCATTACATGCCTTAAATGACTCATTCGTCTATAGATAATAATTATGTTCGTTTCTCTATTGCTATGTTCGTTTCTCTATTGCTGCTATTAGTTTCGACTATATGTACGATAAATTATTATTTGTTTGCATGTTATCAACATATGTATTTATGATTAATCACCGTTTTTAATCAATATTATCATGGGGATGAGAAAGTGGTTTAGTGGTTGTATCAACTTTAGGTGCAACACAAAAGTGTGAAGTTCGATTCCAGTTTCTTGTAGGAGCGTGCTAAATCTTCGTATGAATATATTAGATTATTAGGTCAGTCCGTTGTGACCGAGTGACAAAAAAAAAATTCAATATTATCTTGCCTTAATTTTTTATCGTTGTGACTAAATATATATTTTTTAGTTTGTATATAATCTAACTAGATTTATACTCATCTCGGGAAAAACTATTTGTAATTATATAATATTGTTTATTACTAAATATCAGTTAAATATTTATATAATTTTAAATTTAATTTTAAATTATTTTTAATATTAATTTTGTATATATAATTTTAAAAAATAATAAATATTTTTTACGAATTTAATAGTATTTTTAGTTAGTTTAATAAAATATATTAATTTTCTAACTAAATTAATAATAATGATATATATTGTAATTATTTTAATTAATTAAATCTATTTATATATTTAAATTCATTGTGATGATAACACGTCAACATGATATTTTTTTGTTAACAACACATCCATATAAAATTATTTTGTTAAAATATTTTTCAAAATAATATATTAAAAATTATAGCAACTATCATATATTGTTGTTTGCTTATATGTTATAATTTTTTGCCATCATTAACTATGATAAAACGATACATTATGCATTTTGACCAATGATTAAAAAAATATTACTGTTAAAAAATGTGATTAGCTACATTCGACGATAACATGCAAACGAATAATATATTATACAATCGTATATTTATAATTTAACTATAAATACAATGGCAGTCACAACTACCAACCATATTTACATGAAAATAGTGATCAATTGAACATTTACTGATCAACATAATATCAAGAACATTGTCTCTAACCTAAATCTCTCAGTCGTCTCTATCTCTTTTATCTTATGTTTAGTTTATCTTCACCTTTTTCTTTTTTCTTCTCTCGCTCTCTTTCATCGTTACATCGTTACATCGTCACAACGTTGTGCTTCACAAAAGTATTACTATTATTATTTTATTGTTATTTTCTTCAATGCAAAGTCAGTTTCTCTCTGTTCTTCTATATTAACTTGACATTTTGACTAATTTCTTTCAATTCCATATAACTCTATATTTAAATTGTCTATTCTCTTAGATAGTATTCTTTTTTTTGTTTAGGGAGAAAATGGTTATTAAAATATTTAACTTTTGTGTTTATGCCATTTAAATATCAAATTTTTTAATGAACCATTTAAATAATAATGTATAGTTAAATGCGTCGATTTAGATATACAATTAGTCAACATTAATATCAAAAATAACATTATTAATTTTGTTATTTATTTTTTATTTATAAATTTCTATTTTTAATTGGTTAAAATAAATAATAGAGTTAAATATTTTATCTTTAATATTAATGCTGACTAATTGTATATTTAAATCAACACATTTAATTATAAATCATTATTTAAATAACTCATTTTCTCCTTTTATTTACTAATTTATTTAGAATCTTAAGAAACACGGTAATAATAAAGTTTTTGAGGAAGGTTTACAAAAACAACATTAATTTTTTAACACGTCATAGAAAGTATCGGTTTATTAAACAAGTTTAGCATATTCATTACTTGTTACGTAAAATAATGCACTATTTAAAATAAAGGGTCGTTTCTGTAACTCTGCAAAAAATAGAGCCCCATTTTGTCAATCTAAAAATTAAATAGAACCATGGGACTTTTGACAACTCCTCCTAAACTTTATAGTTTAAATTCGAATCCCTCTCATCAAAACGCTTTAAGCTCAAGCAAAAGTTTTTCTGATTCAAAAGTAAGTAACCCCACAAAATAAAACCAAACGAAAGTCTTAAATATATTCTTTTTTTCCTTTCAAAATCACTATGCAATGAAATTTTAAAATAAAATATGTATACTCGTTTTGTAAAAGACAATCGTATAAAATAATATATTTTTAAAAAAATTTGTTTCTAAAATAACATAATTAGCTAAAATTTCTGATAATAACATAAATTTAAAATTAAAATATATTAAAATTATATTTTAATAGAAAAAATTAAATATTAAATTGGAAAAAATTAATCCAAATATAGTGTTTTAAATTTATGTAGAATAAATCAATATTTTTATATAATTATTTGTGTTATTTTTGAGATTTTAATTTTGAAGTGATAGATTTTAAAGAAAAAATTTAAAAGATACTATTTAAAAGTATTACTCTTTTATAAACTCCTACTTTCAGAATACATTTGCAATAGCTGTAAAAGGTTTCTACTTTCCACAGATTCTGAAACCAATCCTATAAGAAAATTATATAGAAATTTATAAAGAAAAGTATGGTATTTTATCAAATAACGTATGAAACTAATATTTTGAAGAATTTCACTTTCTAAACATGAATTCACTCACTATAATTTAACGTTAAAACGATGCATAAGATGTATAGCAAAATTCAAATACAAATCTTAGTTCATCTCATAATTGTGTAACACAATTTAACATTACTGATAAATATGCATTATCATGTAGAAACAAAGAGTTCTCTCCTTTAATAATATAAACTAGATTTAGACCCACACAATTAAATTATAATTAATTATTTATTTAATAAATATAAATTAAAAACATATATAATTTATTTTTTTATTTAAAATACTTTTTTATTTTTTTAATATTGATCATAGAAATAAAATAAATAATAAAATTGGATTAATACAAATAAATTTAAATTATCTCTATTTCGATAGATAATATTATTAAATAAGTAAAAAATTATACATGTGATAATTATTCAATTAAAATAAACTTTTATTTTATATTTTGTTTATCTAATTTTTTTTAAAATCCCTAATAGTTTGTTTTATATTGTGTTTGTATTTTATGTCAATTATATATTTTATATCAAAATATTAAGAATTTATATATAGTATATTATTAAATATTTATCTAATGTCATTTTTATAAATACTATAATAAATAATGTATTATATAATATTTAGTTTATTATATATTATGTAATATTTATTTTAAAATAGTTTGATGATGTAACAGCGTAACACATTTAAATTATAATATATATGAAATTTTTTTGTTAAAATATTTTTTAATTAATATACTAAAAATTAGGTGCGCTTGGTAAATAGATTAATGAAAACAAAATCTCCGGATATTGTTATGCAAAGCGACTTTTCTGACGTGTGCTATATAAAGTATACACTATGTGTTTCTTTTTTTGGAAGGAAGAATATTATGGGTACAAGTATATAGAATCTTTAGTTTACATCAATATATCTAATATTATTAATTAAATATTATTTTCTAAAACAAGTTATTGTATGATTTATTTATAAAAATAACATAATAATATATAATTACTAAAATAAATTTAAATAAATATATATATATATATAGATTTAATGATAGAAATATAATATAGATTTAAATTAATAAAATAATTATAATATATATTAATTGTATTAATCTAATTTAGAAATCAATATATATTTATTAAAATAATTAAAAACAATTATTAATTTAAAAAATAATCATATTTATTTTTTTTATTTACAGATAGAAATTTATAATAATGATCAAATAATTAATAATCAATCACATAAAAATATGAAAATTAAAATTTAATTATATTATATTATCGATATTTAATCATTATATTTTTTACATTATTTTTTATCAATAAAAAAATAAAATCACTAATGATTCATATAAAATAGATTTATTTAATTAGTATATGTTAATATAAATTCTTAATACATGGATATTTGTTATTTATACAAGAAAATTTTTAATAATTTTATGGGTGAAATATATTTATATATAAAAATCATCAATAATTTAAATAAAATACAGAAAACATTATATTTAAAATAATAATTAATATTTTGATATAGATAATCAGATTTTTTAATCTTTAAATAATGATATTTTATAAATAATAATAATAGATTTATCAATAATTATTTTACTATGTATATGATGTGAAATATAAATCTTTGTATATTACACAAGACTATCAAATCGAAAAATAAAGGTGGAAGAATTCTAAAGTAGTGGAAATCATGACTCCTAAAAGCTTACATTAAGCTGAATAATTTCAATTTGATTACTAGCATGTATTAATACTACTTTAATTGTCGTTCGAACTGTAGAAAATGCCCACCGTCATTTTATTATACAAAAAAACCTTAAGTCGATAAGTACCAATTTTACGTGTAATGATCAAAATATAATTTGCGACAGAAGATATCATTTTATTTTGGGTGTAAAAAAATATCATTTTATTTTGGCAAAAGTTGGAGATATTCAATTTTCAAATAAATAATTTATAATGACCTTCTGAATATGTCCCCACAACAATTTAAAATTATAAATTTGACTTAGCAAAAAAAAAACTAACAGTTAACATTTATTTCATCATTATTTTATTTTACTCCGAAGTTATCAAATTTTTTGGATTTTTCCTTCATATAAATATGTATATTATATGTTTTACCTTATGTGGTGTCTGTCATTATATTTTAATATTACTACATATAATATAAGACGAAAAAGGTGCAAAAAAAGTATATTCAAATATATAATTTTTTATTAATAGATAACATACGGATTTTAGTTCTCGTGGTAACACAATGATAACATCAACAGAAATGACTACACTATATATAAAAGTTTCTCTTTTATAACATTTTCTTATGATATATAAACAATAAATATTATTTTACAAAAAATTAGTAGCTTTTATTTTCTTAATATAATAGATTTATTGTATTTAAAATATGGAAAGCGCATTCATAACTTATATATATGACATGTAATACTATATGATTTACAAATTGTCGAAGTGTAAACTTTTGACAGGAAATGTGTGGATGACATTTGCTGTTTTTATTAGAGAAAATTGTTTATAACGAAAAAGATTGATGGATAATTACAATAACTTACGTAAATGCCTATTTTGTTAATCCAGATCAAAGAGTAAAAATAGAACAAAGCTTAATTCTGAAAGAAAAAGTTCATTAAATTTTATTTTAGGTTAGATTATCGAAATTTAAAAACATTGGGCAAATCGAAAATTAATGAACTTAAGGGGGTTCTCGTTTGTTAATTGTAATGTTTCGAATTGTTTAATAATTTGTTTTCGTTAAGGCTTTTGTCAAATCTCTTCGTTTTTCTCTGCCTAACATCGATTATGAGATAGGTGAGGAAAATTTCAAACAGATTCGCCTCGCTTTCTCCTCTCTCTCTTCAAAAGCCAAAGAATACGTACGGATTGCTTAGGGTTTTGCCTCCGACAGATCCGATTGTTTCTCGAGAAATTTCCTGATCGCAGATCTCTACCGTCGTCTCCTTTTGGTAATCATTTCTTGTTTGTTTTACTGTACACCGTGAGATTTATTAATATTCTCTCCACTTTTCTGATGCAAGTTTTCGTGTTGGAATCTATCGGTTGAATTTCAGATTTGAAGGAAGTGAAACAAGTTTCCAGGCGCAATCGCGGCTTTTTCATGTTCTGTGTTGAATCTTAATTCTCTCCTCATTTTGAGTCTCCTTCGATAACATTTGAAACTTTGTAATCAAAACCACCATTTTGTTTTTCTTCATTTTCTCGTAAGTCATAAGACGGAAACCTCTTGCTAATTGTTTAATTTTGTTTGGATCAACAGTTGTTCTACAGATCTCCGAAGTTGGCTCCTCAAAGAAGATCACAGCGCCTCATGGGCGGCCAGATGCAGCAAACTAATGCTGCGGCTGCGACGGCGCTGTACGATGGGGCTCTGCACAATGCAGGACCCGCAAATGAGGCAGGCGATGCCGTCATGGCACGGTGGCTCCAGTCCGCTGGTTTGCAGCATCTGGCGTCCCCAGTTGCTTCCACAGGCAACGATCAGCGTCATCTCCCAAATCTTCTCATGCAGGTACTAATTTAGCCTAACATTTTCCTTCTGACGTTGCATGCTTTTATGTGTTTCTTTTCTACGGTTTGATAGTTTTTCAAGTATGCCCAATTTTTAGTTCATTATGTCTTTCCAGCATATATCATTCTTAGACAGTCAAGTTCTCAGTTTTGGGTACATTTTTGGGTACACCGTACAGATGTGTAGATATAGGACTGTTTCTAGCAAGTTAATTGGTTTGTATACATGTAATCAGTTAATTGGGGTTTTCTTTCTCTTCATTAAAACTTCTTTGCTAAAGAAATCTGGAATCTGTTGTCTTATTGGTGTCTGTGGAATGTTTTAGGGTTATGGAGCACAAACTGCTGAAGAGAAGCAAAGACTTTTCAAATTAATGAGAAATCTTAATTTTAATGGAGAATCGGCTTCTGAGCCGTACACACCCACTGGTCAAACATCAGGAGGTATGCCCTCTTTGGATGGTTTTTATTCACCTGAGTTCAGAGGAGACCTTGGATCTGGCTTATTAGATCTTCACGCAATGGATGACACAGAGCTACTATCCGAGGTATGTATTCAAGGGAAAATTAAAGCAAAGAAATTCCTAGTTCATATATGAGCACATATGTTAGGGTCAGGAATATCTTTGAGCTCCATCTTGTTTTTAGTACTGCTTATTTAAGCATTCCATTACAATCTTATGTTGATGCTTGGCCCGCATATAATCATCTTACGTACATCTAGACTTAGAGTTAGATTTTTAGACCTGAATGCTTCTTTTAGTCAACATATCATTACTGCTGTGCAAATACCACACAGACTTTGCGATTTATATGTGCAAGCAAGTCAGTAATGTAGAGAAGCTATTGCTGAGAATGTGCCAGTTTGGGCTGTGGTCTGTTGAAAGGGTTGCTTTTTTTGGCTGAAATGTATGTTGCTTACTTTTGTTGCTGCTTAGCGATAATGATTTCCTTGCAATAGTTAATTAACTCGTTGCTTGTTGTAACTCAAATATCATTCGCGGTGCAGCATGTGATTTCTGAACCCTTTGAGCCATCACCTTTCATGCCTAGTGTCAATCAAGCATTTGAAGAAGACTTTAATGTTCCAGCTAAACAGCAACAGAGACAAGACCAAGATGCCGAACCTTCAAGCCCATTTCTCAGGAGTGAAAAAGAAAGTAATGGAAGAGAGAACAATGTAGCCAAAATTAAAGTAGTGGTATGCATTTTTTCCCGATAGGTTACCTTCACTTTCTATATCTTGGTTGAAATGTTTCAAGCAATGGTCATTACTGTTGGGGAACTATACATTTTATATATTTATTTCAGGTAAGGAAGAGACCCCTAAATAAAAAGGAAACTGCTAGAAAGGAGGATGATATCGTAACTGTTTCTGATAATTCTTTGACTGTTCACGAGACCAAGTTGAAGGTTTGTGTGTGTGCTTCATTAAAGATAAAATGACATCCATGATTCAATACAACGAGAATAAAGGTCATAGACCCTCTTCATTTATATTTCCTTATCTGATATTGAATAAAACTTAATCTTTGTTGGTGCAGGTGGATTTGACTGCTTATGTGGAAAAGCATGAGTTCTGCTTTGATGCTGTTCTGGGTGACGATGTTTCAAATGACGAGGTACTTCAAGATGCGAGATACCATAGATTAATTTTAATATAAACCAAACTCATGTACTTTAAATTGTAATGAAATGGTCCTAACATCTATTTTTTTTTAGTTTGACTTTTTTACTGTAGCTGTACGCTCCTTTTCTTAAGTTGTTTACTGTTCCTTTGATCAGGTGTATCGAGTCACTATAGAGCCAATTATTCCCACCATTTTCCAGAGAACCAAAGCCACCTGTTTTGCATATGGTCAAACAGGTACATAACATTCCTTTTGTTCATGGGAAATTGTTTTCAAAGCCAATCAAATTGGAAATGCTCTATTATCCCTAATTCACTCTACTTTTTACTCGCTAATATTATATATGCTTTAGTTTCCCTGATAATGTTTTGCTTTAATTAGGTAGCGGTAAGACATTCACAATGAAACCACTGCCTATACGAGCTGTTCAAGATCTTATGAGGATGTTGAATCAACCAGTATATCGTGATCAGAGGCTTAAGTTGTGGCTCAGTTATTTCGAGATATATGGTGGAAAGCTGTTCGACCTCTTATCGGAGAGAAAGTTAGTGCTTCGTTCTCTTTTCTTATATCTTTTTAAGGTCACAATTGTGGTATGGGTTATTTCTTTTGGCATTTGAAAAAGTGCCACTGGACTACTCCTTCCTTGGTCAGAGCACATTCTAACTTCTTGTCATTTGTATGCCATTGGAAACTGTAGGATATACTCTTATTTTCTTTTTCAGTCTCAGTAACTTCATCACTTTCTGTTTTTGTTACAAATGCATGTGTACAGTTGACTGACTAATTCTGTTGTTGCTGAGTAGGAAGCTTTGCATGCGAGAAGATGGTAGACAACAGGTGTGCATTGTTGGCCTGCAAGAGTATGAAGTCTCTGATGTTCAAATTGTAAAGGATTTTATTGATAAAGGGAATGCTTCAAGGAGCACAGGATCAACTGGCGCCAATGAGGAATCTTCTAGATCGCATGCTATTTTGCAGCTTGTTGTCAAAAAACATGTTGAGATAAAAGAAACTAGACGAAATAATAATGATAGTAATGAATCACGAGGTAAAGTTATTGGGAAGATTTCATTCATAGATCTTGCTGGCAGTGAAAGAGGTGCAGACACCACAGACAACGATCGCCAAACAAGGTAATGTCGTGTTTGTTCTCGGTTAGAATAGTTTGATTAGTGACCTTCCATTCTATGTTGAATCTTTTTTTAATTGATTGTGTGGCCTTGCTGATAAAGTTGTCCTAAAAATATCCCAATGGCATTAGAATTTTACCTTATTCCTTCAGAACGACTACTCTAGCTCTAAACAGTTTGTCTTTTTGACGATGTTGTTCTAAGGATTGAAGGTGCAGAAATCAACAAGAGTCTATTAGCTCTCAAAGAATGTATCCGTGCGCTGGACAATGACCAGCTACATATTCCATTTCGTGGAAGCAAACTAACCGAAGTGCTTCGCGATTCATTTGTTGGAAACTCAAGAACTGTGATGATTTCATGCATCTCTCCAAACGAAGGATCATGTGAACATACCCTCAATACGTTAAGATATGCCGATCGGTATGTTTTGATTAAAAATCTTACTAAAATAACTCTGGATTCCATCTTTTAACTCATTTCTGCAAATTTTCTCATTCAAACAGGGTTAAAAGTCTATCTAAAAGTGGAAACAGTAAAAAGGAACAAACTTTCAATTCGTTGCCACCAGCTAATAAGGATGTTTCCTTGGCTTCTTCTCAACTGGCTTCAAATGATGTAGAAGATGTGTTTGACCCTCCACATGAACGTAATGTACAGGAGACAGGGAAGATGGTAGAGAAAGACAGTTACTCTACTTCGGGTATCGAATTCAAGCACCCTAGAGATAACCCATCTTCGTATCCGGTCAACTTAAGAGAGGAAAGTGGGATACCATCTATATCAATGGAAAAAGGAAGATCAGATATAAGCAATTCTTTTGGTGGCTCCACTAGTCAAAGGATTCACTCATCGTCTTATTCTCAAGACACATCAGATCAGGAGGAAAAAGTGAAGAAGGTATCACCACCTCGAAGGAAAGTTTCACGGGAGGAAAAACCAGAGAGACCTCAAAACTGGTCAAAAAGAGAAGTCATCAGTGCGTCTGATGTCCCTACCACGACAAACTCAAGACAGGTTAATAATAATACCACCAGCCATAACACGAGTGATACTGCTTCAAGACAATTTGAGACAACAGAACATTCACTTGATGAAAATATTGATGCATTGCTTGAGGTAAACGAATTGTTTAACACATCTGCTTCTAAATGGTGTTGTATCTGCGCAATATAACTGGTTATTATACTGTCAGGAGGAAGAGGCTCTAATTACAGCGCACAGAAAAGAAATCGAGGATACAATGGAGATAGTTCGTGAGGTAAAAGTCATTTACCTGATTGGCGTGTATGTCTTATGGGTTGTTTTTAGCATTATTTTGTGTTTTACCAGGAAATGAAACTACTAGCGGAGGTGGATCGGCCAGGGAGCATGATTGACAACTATGTTACACAGCTGAGCTTTGTGTTGTCCCGGAAAGCAGCGGGACTCGTTAGCCTTCAAGCCCGTCTGGCTCGGTTCCAACACCGTCTGAAAGAACAAGAGATACTAAGCCGTAAGAGAGTTCCGCGCTAGAAAACCAAATGAAGTTAGTATCGGCTCCAGTCAGGTGATGTTTTATTCTAATACACACAAATCTTTCCTTTCCTCTCGTGTTTTGTGAATTGGGGAATGTGTTTTGTTTTTCTTTTGGGGGTCTTTTAATTTTTTTTTAAAGGGGTTTTGGTTTTTCTGTGTCCTTTGTCAACATTTGTATGCTTTCAATGTCTTCGTCAACTTATTGATTATGAAATGTGAATTGAAGTTCTTTACTGCCATCTTAACAGTCATGTGGAATTTTAATTAGATTTTCCGTTGTTGTACATTTGTAACACATTCGTGTACTTGTGTGTACATATGTATCGAAACTTGTGCAGATTTGTTTGTATTTTCGAAATATATTTCCTTTCAGAAACATTCTGTTATAGTCGCTGATGTAACGTCGACGTAACTCGGCAAGAAACTGAGGATTTATCATTTATAGACGTAAAGACCGAAACAATTCAAACTACAACGGATTTTTTTATCGATACTACAGCAAGACATCCCAACGGCGATGTTAATCTCACTGATGACGAATCCAGATTTGTCTCTAGTATGTTGGAAGAAGCTATTTTTATAGTAAGTTGCAATTATTTATATAAATCAAATCCAAGAATAATTATCTACAATATTTGTAAACTATAATGAATGAAGTCCAACTAAATAGCATTAAAAATTTCAGAACTGAGGTGTCAGCATTATACTACTCTAATTTGTTATTTATTAATACAAATAAATTCTTCTCCCCCAAGAATAATCATACGCCTTCACTTCAGTAACCCGCATTGACTAAAGCTTATGTTTTTTGGAAGAAATAAGACTGGGTCCGACCCGTTTGCGTACTTGACCCGACAAACCCAGAAGAACTATGCTTACGGTGTCGTTTTATTGAGCTTGGTTTTGAGTTGTTGAATTATGCTTAAAAGCTCGTCTTCCTTTCCTCGGTGCTTCTGACTCAACCAAATCTTTCAATTTCTCCAGAGCTGAAATGAAAAATGACTTCATCATAACCAAATCTACATTACCAAATGCTGCAAAATAGTGCTCTGAATATAAATTCACATGTAACAAAACCATGGTCATTACGAGCTTTATAAAATAAACCGCAATACAGATTTTAATTCAACAACATACTTTCCTTTTAAATTTTTTTTTTTTTTGTCTATTTGTTTAGTGTTTCCTAGAGATGTGTACACAATGCTAAATTACCTGGTGCGTAAGTGGCACGAACGGAATCAAATGAAGTGGGCGGGATCGAAAAGATAGGACATGAATCACTCCCTACTTTTTTCAAGATCTTTGAGAAACGTCTTACCTGCAATATTTGTTTATCCAAATGAACAAATGGAGCTAGAGTCAAGAGCTTGAGCACGGAAAAAAGTAGCAGGGAATCAGATTGGCCTTATCCTAAGCAATTGGCCTTATCCTAAGAGATTAATCATTCAATGAGATGAGAATATGATTCTGAAACTGTAACCCACTCTACCTGTTCAGACACATTTCTTTACCTAGTAACTATCATCAGAGGTACATCAAGCTTGTGTTTACACATAAGTGGACAAGCATATAACGAAAGGATGTTTGTGTGTTTGTGCACAACATAGCTTCAACTTACCTCATGATTACTCAGCAATGTGAAGCACCGGCCAGCCTGGCCTGCTCTAGCTGTCCGTCCAGCACGATGGATGAAGGTCTTTGCAAATGGGGGCATATCATAATTAATGACATTTGTTACCCCTTTAACATCCATTCCACGAGTTAGAGCATCAGATGCAACAAGAACTTGAATATCGCCTTTTCTAAAGGCCTTTAGTTCTTTGCTGCATGCAAAAGTTATTCAACATATGAACAAAGTTCCTATGTCACGGATGCCAAAGATAGCACAAGGTGTTACTACTAATGTAAGACTGTTATATCACCTCCGAACTGATTGGTTAAGACCACCTGAATACTCTTTTGCTTTTATCTTTGGGTCACCAAAAAAGTTGAGTAACTTGCATAAACGACGAGTTGTCTCTACAGAAGATGTGAAAATGATGCACTTTTCACCTTCCCATGATTTTAGAAGTGCAACTAAATATACAGGCTTCATGCCAGTTTCACAAATCTGCTTAAAGACATGTGAAGCAAATAAATGTTAAATTAAAGCACAAACTCGTAGAGGAAATACCTATTAAATACACATACATACCAGTCTAAGACATTCCAATTTCTCCGGTAGTTTGTATCGGCTTTCTCCTGTTGTCATGAATAACGGGTGATGCAGGTCAAGCTGAATAAGCTTGCTTGGATCCTGCGTCAATGTAGCTGATAATACCATCTTCACCAGCCTTGGGTACGGTTTACCCTTGAAACCTCTCTCCACACTTCTGAAATTTGAAGTAAGCATGACATTAGTTACTTTTAATCAGTTTACACTGCAACTTTTAGCATGATGCATGCTATTATGTAACTAGTATTGGTATAACAAAAGAAAATTAAGAACTATGCTAGAGAGATGGAACTCACTGTCTACGAACAGTCCGCAGAGATCCAAAAGTGCAAGGAGCAATTTCTGAAGATGAAGAAAATAAGCCATCATTTGATGTTTGAGTCAGTTTCAGAACAGTTGGTAGCCAGGATTGATATGCTTCCCTAAGCAATCTGTCGGTTTCATCAACAACCTGAAACATGTAGCTTTATCAAACAAATTGGAATTAAGGCTGAGGTACACTAAGAAGGAAAATGTGTGTGTTCTTCATACAAGGTAACGCAAATGCTCAAGCGTAAACCCCTTGGTGTTGTTAATATGATCCATTAGCCTTCCTGGTGTTGCTACTAATATGTCCACAGCACTTTCAAGGTTTTGGGAAAAATCCTCAGGATCATAGCATATTCCTGCATCAAGTTTGGGGGTCTTGATGAGCTGTGAGATTTCACCAGCTATCGAAGATTGACCCACAGCTGAACCAACAGATAATCCCACGGCTGGTGCTATAGCATCAAACACATCCTTAACCTAAACTTAGGATTGTCACAATGGAGAGCTTCAGTCACCATATGTTTGGAAATAGATTTGTTGTCTTACAAAAAAAGAGCACATAAATGGAACATGAGTAGGAAACTATGTTGTTGTTTGACTAAGGAGGAACCTACTTGCAAGGCTAAATCACGAGTGGGCAATACGACTAAAGCACGAAGGCATCTCACTGCACGTGATGCAAGGATCTGCACAATTGGTAAAGCATACGACAGAGTCTTTCCACTTCCTGTCGGAGAGTTAACACAGAGGTCTCTTTCAAAACCACCTGGCCCTATGGTTTCATGCCAAACTGCAACTTGCACTGGGAAAAGTGAAGATATACCCATGTTGGCCAATGCCTTCTTCAACCTATCACACAGAAGATTCAAAACCACAACAGTAGAATTCAACTGAGTATTGTAAAAAATGAAGAAATACCAGAAAAAAAATATGATATAAGAATTAGAGGCACAAGAAACAGAACAATCTGGATAGATTAGGAACACACACGATGGATTTGGGGGTTCAACTTCATTCAAATCCTTTCTTACATAAACATAGAATGTAGTCAGACAAAGTGGTGTTTACACATACATACACATTGTTAAGCTCAATATATTTAGCTATCAAGGGTTTCGTCATTGAAATGAGCATTTCTGCAATTACGTGACCAGACGAGGAATTCTCATTATAGTTAAATTCAGCTGGGATCTCCATAAATCAAACAAGGAATGAAAACTACTATGTTGTAGCAGAGATACTTCAATCCAAACGAAAACAAATTATATACCTGGGATTAAGGCAAGGGAGGGTTTCGAGAGGACAGTTTTCGACATTGCTGACGTCAATGGGAGCTCTCATCCATGGAACAACAGAACCAGTCTCTCTCTCTGCCGCATCCTCTTCTTCTCTATCCATATTTAGTGAAACGTTTTCCTGAAGAAATATCTCAGGCTTGTTGCAGAGTAGAGCACAAGTTGTGCCGGAGAAAGGAAGAACCAAAAGAAGAAGAACTTACTGGACTCGAAAGATTGAAGAAGAACCGTCGAATGGAGGAACAAAACCACGTCGTTTTGAGAAAAAACAAAACCCTAGCAAAAACAGGTTCGTTTTGTCAAAACACATACACACCAAACACTAAACCAGCAACAGACCATTAACCAAATCAATTAACTGACGATCATTATATCAACACATCTACATAAAGTTTCGGCTTAGTGTTGAATATTCACTATTAAAAAGTTTGAACTTTAAATCCTATTTACCCTCAATAAAAAGTTCTAAATATATTCACTCACAGATAAAAAGTTTGAAACTTTTAAACACACACTACAATCAACAACGGTTTACCGTATAGGAATCAGTTGTTAAACAACTAAACCAAAACTAAAAACCAATTATCTCTAATAAACCCCACCCAGACACAATTTCCTATCCAAACCCGACTTCCTTCTTCTCCAAATGGCCGACTTCTTCTATAAAGTCTCCCGAAGAAGATTGAAGGCGGTGGAGGTGGGCCAGGTGCCTTCTTACTTTGCGAAGGAGGTGGTGACGAAATAAGCAGTGAAGTCGGAGGTAGAACCCTGGAAGAAGGGAAAAGGCGGGGGAGGCAAACCCCAACAAATGGCAGAAGCGGTGGTGGATTTTGATTATTGTTGGAAGTTCTGAAAAAATTCCTTAGTCGGTGAATTCTGTGTCCTAATCATTGTTGGGTTTGTGAGAAGTTGGGGTTGAGCACAATTCCTAAACCCGATTAGACTTAGCCTTTATACATGAAACCCACTTGGCTAAGTTTAGAAACAAGGTTCAGATGCAGAGAATGAAACAGAAAATGATGCAGAGCCATAGAGATTATTCGATGATGCATAATTGCATATGCATTGTTGGATTCTTTATCATGGAAGAGAAAGTAGATAATCCGATGCAAACCTAGAGAAAAGTCGAAAAAGATGGTAGCTGGAGAAGCGAGAGTAGGCTTTTTTAGGGAGCTTGAATCGTGTAGGGAGAGAAATAGAGAGAGGCTGAAGAAGATATCCGAAAGAGGCAGAGAGAGAACGCGCTAGGGCTTCTTCTCGACCGGAAATCTTCTCCTACTCTAGGAATTTCGGTTTTACCCTTAACACTTTTTTGGGACGGACAAATATTTCGAAGAATAGAGCTCATGTCATAACTCAATTTGCAATTAATGCAAGTGAATAATCTCTATATGTACCCGTGCACATAAATTTTGTTTTTAAAATTTTGATAACTTCAAAAATAAAATAACATAAAGGAATTTTGCAAATAGTTTGTGCAATATTCATAATAGTGAAATATATAATTTTTAAAATAGTTTTTAATTTTATTTTTCTTTAATTTTTGTGCAAATAGAAAAAAATGATTTTTAAATCAATAAATTATAAATTTATAAAAGAATTTTTTAAAAAAATATCATTTAAGTTTTATTCTAAA
This sequence comes from Pugionium cornutum, assembly GCA_018901935.1. NCBI lineage: Eukaryota > Viridiplantae > Streptophyta > Magnoliopsida > Brassicales > Brassicaceae > Pugionium > Pugionium cornutum. The sequence goes on along the minus strand of CM032164.1, from coordinate 34,565,548 downwards.
ATAGAATAATTAGTTTAAATTTATAATAATAACACAAATTTAAAATTAAATTTTAAATTATAAACAAAAAACCTAAATATAATATTTTAACTTTATGTATAATTTATTTACAATAAATAAGTATTTTTACATAATTATTTGTGTTATTTTTGAAATTTAAATTTTAGAGTGCTAGTTGAAACAAAAATTTTAAAACATGTTATTTTGAGTTTTTATAAAATGATCATGGCTAAAACAATTATAACATGACGTTTAGTCAAATGATAATTTAAAAATAAAATTATTTTCAAAAAATAAATTAAACATAAATTTATTTTCAAAAAGTAAATTAATCAAATTTTAAATATAATTTTATTTTGAAAAAATAAATTAAATTATCCATTTAACATTAAAAGAGAAATGAATTTTTTTTAAAATGATTATATGTTACTAGAAAAGATGACATGACTAAAAAATTATGATATTACGTTTAGTTAAATGTGATATGACAGTTTTAAATATAAATTTATTTTTAAAAAATAAAGTAATCAAATATGATATGATATTTTTAAACATAATTTTATTTCCAAAAAATTAACTAAACCATATATATTAAATTACAAGTGAGTTTAGAAAAAAATATTTACATCTAAATAAGAAGATGACATGATTAAAATAAATTATGACATGATATTTAGTCAAATATAACATAATAATTTTAAATATAAATTTATTTCCAAAAATATATAAATCATATACATATTTAAATTAGAAGTGAGTTTAGAAAATAAAATATTTAATAACATGTTGTATTTATAGTTGTTTTAAGTAGTTTTGGTTTAACAAATTCCGATGAATAATTTATACTTTTTCAATCATGGTTATTATTTTTATATGTCTATTGAGTCGTTCATATTTTAATCAACATCCAACTATATAATTGATAATTTAAGAAATTAGTTTTTAAAGGTAAAACTTAATTTTACAAAAAATATCCAAAATATATAAAACTAATGTTTAAAAATGTGTAGCATATATAAATTCATAATTTTTAATATAATCAGACCAAAATATAGTTTACATATAAGTTAAAAGCATAACCATATTACAAATTGAAAAATATAATTTTAGTAGTTTGAATACATAAAACACAAATAAAACTTTTTTATATAATAAATATGCAATATAATATATATAACATTTTAATGAAATATAATATTAATCCAAAATTATAATATGTTATATCCAAACAGGGTGTGAAAAAATTATCTAGTTAGTCTTGAAAATAAAATTCTGAATAGATGCGAAAATACTTATTTGTTTTAAATATATGGCAAATGTCTACAATAGCACTTTTCTAAGTTTTTGTTGTAAAAATAGCATCATAAGTTTAAATTTCTAATAATAGCATAAATTTAAGATTAAAATGCATTAAAACTATATTTTAATAGAAAAAAATTAAACATTAAATTAGAAAAAATGAACCCAAATATAATATTTTAAGCTTATATATAATTTATTTAAAATAAATAAGTATTTTTACATAAATATTTGTGTTATTTTTGGGAGTTTAATTTTAAAATGATAGATTTACAAAAAAAAAAAACTTTAAAAGCTTATAGTTTATGGTATTGCTGTTAAATATATTACAAATAAAGTGTAAATATAGCAATAACCGATACATTTTAAAACATGGTTGGATTTAACTAAACCGAGTCTGCTAGCCAAATTAGGTTTTGATTGGTACATATACGCATTTTTTTGACATTTGCATTTGTGAGAGAGGAACTAAATGTGTTTGATTTGCGTTTGACGATACGTTTACAAAAGGTAAAATTATTTTGTGCAACTTGAAAGGTAAAATTATGTTCAAAAAGCTTGAAATTGTGAATTTTCAAAAAGAAAAAACATTAAATATAAACACACAAGCACAAATGTAAACAGAGCAGATTTTTAGTATTTATGAAACTATCGTGATCACCTGATCAATAGCAATAGGTAATGAGCTGGTTTGTGCTTGTCTCATGAGATACGAGTCTACGGTCCAAATCCATAACATCTTTTAACCATAACTTTCATTGTTTTTGTGAAGTAATCATATTATTATTAGTAATAGTTAGATTAACCCCATGCTTTTTATTACTCCAATAACACACTTCTCACTCTGTTAATTTTATAATTCTCAAAATACCTTTTCTTATGAAATTTGAGATTCAAATTTTTATTTTTTTCAAAAATATATATTTAAAATGGACTATTTTTTACTAAACTAATATAACAAAGAGGTTTAAAACTTTGAGAAATCTATAAAATATTCAATAAAGATTTTCTTTTAATAAGTCTCATAGTTGGTGAGCCTCATTTTTATACCACATCTCAATGAATCCAAAAGGATATTCCTACAAGATTGAAATTTTTTTTAAAAATATGACAATTATCTAAAATAGTATATTTTAAAATTTTGTTCTAAAATAATATTCTTAGTTTAAGTTTCTAATAATAATACAAATTTAAAATTAAAATACATTAAACCTTTTTTAATAGAAAAAATTAAATCTTAAATTGAAAAAGAAACTCAAATATAATGTTTAAAGTTTATGTATAATTTATTTAAAATAAATAAGTATTTTTAAAATATCTAAATTTAGCACAAATATTTAAATGAGAGTATAATACCCTAAAATAGTACATTTTAAAGTTTTTATTCCAAATTTAGCACTAAATTCCAAAAATACTACAAATTATTTTATGAAAATACTTATTTACACGAAATAAATTATACATAAACTTAAAAGATTATATATGGGTCCATTTTTCTAATTTGAGATTTAATTTTTCTTTGTTGAAATTTTTTTTAAAGTATTTTAACATTAAATTTATATTATTTTTGGAAATTTAAACTAAATATGCTATATTTAAAATAAAATAAATTTGAGTAATATCCTAAAATAGTACTTTTTAAAATTTATTTTCCAAATCTAGCATCCTAAAATTAAACTCCCAAAAATAGCACAAATAATTATGTAAAAATGCTTATTTACTTTAAATAAATTATACATAAACTTAAATTATTATATTTGAGTTCATTTTTTCCAATTTAGGGTTTAATTCAATTCTATTAAAATATAGTTTTAATGTATTTTAATCTTAAATTTGTGTTATTATTAAAAATTTTAACTAATGATGCTATTTTTGGAACAAAAACTTAAAAAATGTTATTTTAGACAATTACCCAATAAATTTTTTTAAAAGTAATATTTTATCAATTATTTTTTAAATTATAATTTTTAAGATATTACTCAAAAGAAAATACTAAAGAGCTTAAAATATATTTTTAAAATATATTATTGCGTGTGGTGTTTAATTACTTTAAAGATAAGTGCTTAAAAGATTTAAAGTTGTGAATAAAATTCGAAATCTTGTGAATACATGCATGAACTTGTGAATCATTTAAAAAGTGTATATATTCACCGAAAATCCAAACCTAAATTTGAAACATAACCATCAATCTATCATTGTCAATTGATCAATAGTAATCGGTTATGAGCTGGCTTATGCTCGTCGGTACATATCCAAATATCTTTTTAAATCAAAACTTTCGTTATCTTATTATTTTTTTATCACGTATATTATATAAATTTGGCAAAACCCTTGAGGAGACCCGTTATAGATGATGTGCATTAAATTAAAGAGTCTTTAATTTGTAGTTTTTGTAATTAATGATCTGTTTTTGACTTTTTTTTCTCTTTAAAATCTAAGAGTAAATCTCTATTATATTATTTCAAAAATTGAAAATAACAGAAAATAATCTTATCTTAATATATTATTAATAAAAATAGCTAAGATGTATTTACCATGATAAATTAATAAAATAATTATAATATATATTATTATTATTATTTGGATAAAAAATCAATTTATTTTATTAATAAAAAATATTATTAAATTTGTACAAAATAATTATTTTTGTTTTTGTTTATATATATATATATATATATATATAAAAATTAATATTAAAAATAATTTTAAATAAAAATTAAAATTATTTAAATATCTAATTTAGATTTATTAATAAATAATATTATATGATGTTTAGTTATATTTAGTTATATTTCACGTTACAAATATAAAAAATCCACCAAGAAAAAAAACGTAATAAATACGCCACGTGTAGTTCTGACGAAAGTGTTGCATGTGAAGCTGTATTTAGTTTGGCCTCAACCAATCCTAATTATTGCCTTTCTATTTCCACAATTATTCATATGAACATCTGTTAGATTTCTTCAGCACATGTAAAAATACACCTCTACGTTTTATTTTATACATTCTAGATTTCTTTATTATTACAGCTACCAGCTTAATCATTCTTCATAATTTCATATATCAATCAGAATTGTGACGTAAATATTCCCAGAAATATACAATACAGTACTCTAGATTTACGATTTTACTATATGGAATTAAAAAGGAATGAGATTTAAAGCATAAGTAAATAATACCATTGAAAAAATTAATAACCTGAAAATTTGTATATATGTAAAAACAAAAGAATTGAGAAAAAAAAAATTAAGGTAGACGGAGAGATTATCGTCTGCAGCGAGTAATGGCACTACAGCCACGAGAGTAAGGGTTGGCCTGTGCTCCACGGCGGCAATTGTAGTAGGATGCGCCGCGACGAGAACAAGGAACTGTGTTTCTCCTCAGCGCTCCGTAGCTTATGTACCTCGTCGTCGCTAAGATGCGCCTGTTGATCTCAGAGTCCATCTCGAACTCCGCCATCGTTTCGAGATCTCCGTCGTTGGATAAGGAGCACTCGGCGATGGAACCAGTGCATTTTGACTCGATCGGCGTAAAATCGGCGGTGAGTCCGGTGGATTGGGAGGTCGCTGCGTCGAATAACAAGTGGACGGAGAGAATTACGATGATTGAGAAGATTGCTGAAATGGATTTTGTGGACGCTCCTCTCATTATTTCTCTCTATCTCTCTCTCTCTCTGAAGCTTTATTTTTTTTCAGGTTGAAAAGTTTTGATCAAACACAGAGGAAAGAAATGGTTTAAAAGAGAAAGAACTGAAGAAAATACCACTAGGATAGGGAATATTTACGGGTTATGCCACTTCGCTGGATCTTTAACTCTAAGCGCCTAATGTCATCCACTAATTATTTTGACTCTTGATTTTAGTTAACAATTTAGGATAAGAGATGACTAACGCGTTTACTTTGATTGGATATGCTACCTACTCATGAATATATATATAAGGTCAAATTGATTATCAATCAATAACTTGAATATTTGAAATTTAGACCAAACCGGTTTGTATCCTAGACCAAACCGATTTGTTTATTGGTTTCGGAGTTTAATTTCATAATTTCACAATCTTTTCATAATTTCACAATCTTTTTATAATTTCACAATCTTTTCATGATGTTAACGTAATGTAGTACTCTCATAGTATAATGAGAAAAAAAAAACATTTTTATCATCTAATGCTCTGCTTCTTTCGCATTCTCATCAGTCATACGAGCTTCCGCTTTCTCTTCTGTCGCCTCGCTTCTTGTATCCATTTGCTCTTTTGAATCTTTGGTGTTATCTTGTACCTGGAAAGGAGAAAACAGATAATCATGGAGGACAATATAGGCTAGTTTCTGATAATATTAGGAAGAAGAGAGTATCATGATACTCACGCCTAAGCTTTTCAGGCTAGCAGAAACATCATCTTGATGCTGGTTTAAGGTAGTTTTTAGATATTTGAATTCCTGGGTTTTATGGATACGAAAATGAATCAACTGTGCACCATGAACGAGAAACTGATAAGATATAGATAGATATTCCTGCTGCTCTATACATACCTCACGGAGCTGCTCAACTTCAAGATTCAAAGTCTTTTTTAGCCCAGAGAGCTCCTGTAAAGTATCAATGAAGAGTTTATATACCGAATTCAAGAGGAGAGCGCTTGTCTCGCGTTAAACTGATCCCAGCTAAAAGAAAGCAATTCTATTTGGAAGCAAACTTCGGAGAACGGAGGCAAAACCACATTAGTCCATTAAGAGTACTAGAAATGGAACTTACCTCACGGTAGACTTTAACTTGTGTGTCCAATTTACCTCTCCAACTTTGCAAGTCCTGTGACAATAAAGAGTACAGAAATAGATGAATACTTATTTTGTTTTAAAAGACAATAAACGTCTGAACAACATGAAAAAGTCGAGATGAGAATATGATGTTTAAACCTGTTTCAGATTCTGGATCCTGTTAAGCAACTCAGCCCTTGATTCATTCAATTCCTAAAGAAAACTGTTTCATCAGTACATTGAGTAAATATTACTTATAGGAAAAGATGAGAAGCACAAAGCTACATACCGCAAGCTTCAAATCAACAGGACTGGTATTATCTTTCTTCTGCAGCAGAAGGAACAAACAAGATCAAACATTAATTTCGATTAAACACTTAAAAACATGTCCACACGGACACGAATATAATTCTAAGCTTCCCAAAATGAAACCATAATAAGCCTGATATATAAACAGGAAAAACAACAAATTTTGTGAACAATCATGCTCTAAGACCAATGAATATTGTTGTTATTTATGTCGAAAGTCAGAGAAACAACTGCACAGAACAAAGTAACACACACAAAACACAACGATAGTCAAGACCCACAATATGAAAAAAGCTTTGCAAATGAATCAACTCGACATCAATGTAATGAGAATTCTGAAGCTGTAAAATCTATTATACCGAAACATAGATCCACGGAAAGACCTATAGAAACGTAGAAATCCACGACAAAAATGTGAAATCACATGCAAAAAATCAAAAACGAGCAGAAAAACGAGACCTTATCTATCATTTCAATCCAATTGACGATAAAAATACGGATTCTAGGCCTGAACACTGTTAATATCAAACCTAGAGATATATGTATATTTAAAGAAACTAAGCCGCAAAATCTCAACTTGAAGCCAAAAACTCAGAAATCCAGAATCCTAAGAGTATGCGAAATTAAAACTATTAGAGAAAAACGAGAGAGGAGGCGACAAAGAGAGAGAGAGAGAGAGATTACAGGAACAATGGGAGAAGATGCGGAGACAAAAGCCGCGGAAGATGTTGAATCGGAGGTTTGGTCCGCCATTATCGATGTAAAGGAAATTATTGTGGGCTTGAAATCAAAGAGACAATAGAGTTTAGGCGTCAAAGAGAAGAGGAAGAAGAAGATCTATAAGAGATTGGTAAAGTAACAAACAGACAACATAATCAGGCTATGTGTAGTCGCCGGGAGCGAGACTCAAATTTCAAAAACTAATTAAACCAAAATTCAAATTTTTTATTTTATGCAAATAGGATTGTTTTTCCCAAGACGTAATCTTCACCCGATTTCTCTCGTGTTTTAATAAATATAAAATATAAAATATAAAATATAAAGTATAAAATTTAAATATTTTCTAAAACAATAGATCGATATATATATATATATATATTTATCTAAATGATTATATCTTATATTTATCAAATACACTTGAATGATGGAGAAGATGAAAAGGAATAAGTGTGATCTTGGTTGCAATATTTTTATGTTTATCCGTGTGAAATTTGACTATATTTTTTCTCGTATGATGATGATAAATTTTCGTATGAAAATGTTATAATATTGTACTGATATGTTGTATATCAATAACCAAAAAAAATTATTTGGAAGATAAAAAATTATCTAATTGATTTTGAATAATATTTTAAAATATTATTATTTTAATTTTTATACAAATTTAACATATTAAAATTTTAAAAATAATACAAATTATTATTTAAACATAAATATTTTTTTGCCATCAAATATGATTAATTACTTAAATCACTGTTTACAATACAAGATAAAAAGAAAGGACAAATATGAAAATTGTTCCTGTCAACATGAGATGTCATCGCAGATGATGCTAATGTATCCGCTGTTTGATTTGCTATTCGTCGTTGGTGATTAAAACATAAATCTTGGAACATATACTCTCAGTGTCGTATATTATTGATGTAGTGTTGTAAATACAGATTTCCTTCTTTGCTGTTTATAAGATTGTTTATTGTAAGATTATCGTCTTCGAAGATAACATATTTGAACCATATCCGCCAAAGTATGTGAAAAGGTATAAACTTTTGCAGTGACTAAACTTGGCTATTATTGAAATTTGTCATAAAATATTTGATATTGTCAAAAATATTAGATGAGCTTTGACACATGATATAATTAAGTATTCCCAACTTTTTCCATATTATGTAAGCATAAGGACAAAGGAAAATCATATGTATTTACATTTCTTTTGAAACACAACATCTATAACATATATTATCATGGGAGATCTTCCGATGGTGTAGATGTGATTTTAGTGGCAGACCGTTTGATAATAACCGCCGTAAAAAAATGTTTATATTTAGGTGGAATCTGAATCGACCAAATATTATTTGCCAAATCTTGATCATCTACCGATGGATTTAAACATAAATATTTACATAGCTTTTATTGCATTCTCTTTTATGTTTTTGTGCACACTTAGACAATCAGTCATTATTCTCCATTGCTTTACATTTTATAATGCTGGCTCCAGAAAAACCAACGTCTCCAAAAAAGCAGAGATAATTTACTGTGCATTATACATATCCAATTTTGATGATCTGTTTATTTGTTCTCGTTGAGCTTTCTGCTTATCATGGGTTCAATTGCACAGATTGAAGAAAAGAACAAATTACTTTGGAGACAAAAGTCTCCGGTAGAGAGAGAGAAAGGGAGGGAGCCACAAAACGGTGCCATACATATTTGGAAGGTTTTGTGTTTAGATATTGTATGGTATTAAGTTTAATTTCTTCGGACCATTCACATCTTCTTCTATGGTAGGTAATATAAAAATAAAAAATAAAAAAATACATACTAGACACGCCCACCGTGGGACTCGAACCCACGACCACAAGGTTAAGAGCCTTGCGCTCTACCAACTGAGCTAGACGGGCTTTGAAATATCTTACATCAAATGTATATAAGAATTAAACAAAAGAATTTTCTTAAAGGACGCCTGATTTTGCGCGTTGCAGAAACAAATACAAGACTTTGGGGTCGAGTGCACTTTACAGGATTGAGATGATGAATCTCAATCTCACTCTTTCGAGTCTTTGACATATTTTCTGGAGTTATCTTCTTGATTTGAACAATGCCTATTTTGTAGGCGTTTCTTCTCTGCGCTCTAAATCTCGGAGTTTTGGCGTTAAATGATATTTTTTTCAATGTCTAGATTTGCCATGGGCAAGTTATGCAATTTATCTTAATAGGATTTCTCACTAATTGGCTCGAAAATGATATACGAAGTACATGCACCTGTGCTCCAATAGATAATGCTACCTAGTTCAGTGTAAAATTCCAAGCTTGTAAAGAATTTGAAGCTTTGAGAAACTATGAACTCAAAGCAATATATCAGCAAAAGCAAGCTGATTCCAACTCCAACCTGAATCATCAGCTTGTAGAGCTGCTTCTGTATGTTAAATTTTAGCCTATACATACTCAGGACACTCACAGAACAGCCGCAACGCCACCACAAACGGGTTGTGGGTCGGGTCCTTCGTACGACGGATTCTCGACGATATTCTTCAGAGTATTGCCGACGAATTCGAAAAACTTCTGGAAGACGACGGTCGTCTCATTCTCGTCTAACGGCCGCATCTTTGGAACAGAATGATTAGGAGAGGAAGCTCTCTGTTTCTGAGATTGAGAGATACAGAACCTTGGGTTTTTAGGGGTTTAGTACGAAACCAAATGCCGATGGGTTTTTCTATTTCCAGTTTGGTCCTTTGTTTTAAAAGTATATTATCATTACAGCCCCTGAATTATAAGTAAAATTATCATTATTGATCAATATGTTTTAATTTTCTGGAAGTCCCTTCATCTAATGGTCAATAGATTAAAACCTTCTACACCAAGTTTATGATTTGATTCTTTTAGATTAATGCATGCTTATTGAAGAATCCATTAATTGTGGCCTTGTATATTGCTGGAGCAGCTATCAATTGTGGATGTACTACAAGAAAAATTATTCGTCCTACGTTCGTGTGTTGCAGTTTGTTTGTGAAGCTTAATTTTCATCATAATTACAAAAACTCCATGAAATGGATAGGATTGAGTAATCATTTATGCTAGATTATATTATTAATTGGTGTCTTTGATAATATGATATTTAAAAGCTATTTTTAATCTGTTATATTTGTTTTCTACAGTGGTTTATATGGTTCTTTTACAACCGTGCAAACACAATGTATTGCTTTATATGTTTAGTAGTCGTTTTAAATCAAAGCTTATTTCTTTTTGAACATTTTATAGCATATAATATTGATGTAATATTGAATATCAATTTTACAAGCGACTCTTGACCGAATTATATGATCAAAAAGTGAATTAAATAAGTTTGTTTCTTTCAAACAAAATGGTTCGTGGCTTTAATAGAAAAGAACTGAATCAATCATACACTTATTTTGTAGATACTAAAAACAAAGTTAAAGACAACACTTTAAAGAAAATATTTTATATTCAAATTTTTATAATAATGATAATTTATCTTTACAATGAAGTTGTGTTTAGCGTTTATATAGTGCTTTTGACAACGTTCCTAAAGTTTAAAAAAATATATTATATATTTAAAATATATAGTTGTTAGTCCTTAATGTGTTATTTGGGCAAACATGAAAACTAAATGTTTGTATTTTGAAAGCTTAGAGACAAAGGTGTTTAGGTACATCGTTTTGAGAAATTTTTAATATATGTATAAGTTACAAGGAATAGAAATGTTGCAAGATGAAAACATTGAGTGGATTTGGATCCAAATCCACTAAATTTTGGCGTCTAAATGGGAAACATAGAATCCACTATGGTGGTACGTGCATAAAAGATTTATTTTGGACTTTATTAGAGATATAATAAACTATTTTGTATGCTATACTTTAGCTTACAAATGATTAAACCAGTTGGTTATCATATATTCTATAAACGGCTTCAATCAGTTTAATTGAAAGTATGGAAATCCATGTGGTCCAATGTTTCTTTCAGTTTCTACGAATGTTTAGGAAAGCTCCTAGAAATAGCGAAACGTCTCTTGGTCGTCAAAAAAATATTTGGAGATTTTCATATAAGAAAAATTCCAAAGATGTTGAGTTTTGTCAACACCAACTTGATGAATGGTACATGACTTGGTGCACCCCTGATTTGGGATGAGCTCTATGTAACCACTTGTGCTCTATGAATCATGATTATATGACAAGTCTGGTCTTGGCTGGCCGCATTTTGGTTAGACTTGAATTCATCGAAATACGTTCATGTGTTCTTTTACGCATGTTGGACTGTCTTTGTGTTGCTCGGGTCAGTTGGACCAGCCCATCGGCTAGGACTTGGACTGATGACCTCATCATATTCCTTCCCATTTGAAATATTTTATTCTCAAAATATTTTGGCTTGTAAATAGAGAAGTCAAGTTAATAGCTTTATTTACTTGAGGGTTTAGTGCATTACCTCATGACTTTTATATGGTTCGAATGTGGCTTATGCATTTGATGACTGCTCTTTGATTAGCCAAAAAGCAAATACTTGTTTCCATGGCAGCGGATTGTTTTGCTTGGCGTTCAAGATGTTTGATTTTTCATGGTGTTCTTTTTGTTCCGAACATCACTTTAGTATAGAAGATGTGTGTTCTTGGTGTTTATTAGATCTTTTTGTACCTAAATTTTTTTCTACAACCTTTGGCAAAGAAAAATACAGACATTTTAAATTGATACTCATTTACTGCTTTAACACTTTTTAGTCTTAATATTTTTATTAATAAGATTATTATTACTTATTTAGTAGAACATGTCATAGTAAAATATCTTTTTTTATTGACATCTATATATGATTTCATCTAATTTCGTATTGTTATAAGACTTACGTAGTGTTTTCTTGCCATGTAGTTCAAATAATGACTTTCATAATTGCTTGTATGAAAAGGCTTGAAATTTGGAACTTGCTGGTCGATTTTAGGTTGGACCATCGGATTAGCTGCTATCTTTCTTATGCTTAGAGTAGTAGAAAAGTTTGGACTAATAAAAATACCAAAAATTTAATGTAAACATCACATTTTTCGATGTTGTTGGATATATAGATAATCATAACACGTTTGGTGCTTATTCAAAAATTCTCTATATATTCGTACCTTGAAATCTTTACAATCAAAGATTTTGTTTTCTTAATCTTAATTTAATTATTTCATTTTTTTGTGAATGCTGGGCTTTTCATTTATTTTATTTTTAAAATGAACTTTTATCATGGATAAGTTTCAAAAATCCCTTAAAGTTTGACCAATACTAGTCATTAATTCTTCCTATTCACTTAATTAATTAATTATATGTATGTATCATGTTTTATGTATTCTTCCTCTAAATTCATTGTTTTAGATTGTAAATAATAACTTGATTATTTGCTTTCTTTTACTTATTTGCTTCCTATAACTCTATATTCTCATTTGTATATTTCTAACAGAGGCACATCTTATAATATATGCACTTGGGTACATTGTACATGCATCAAAATCTAACTTTTCTTTAATAAATAATAATTTAAATTCATATCTAGATGCATTTATTTTATCCTTTCTCATTTGTATATCATAAGGAATAATTTATCTTTTTCGATTCACTTAACATTTCCAATTAATATTCCCAAAAAACAATATTCAGTAATCAGTGCATAGTTGTAATAAAAAGCTCTTCCTCTACCATATTTTTATAGTTAAAGCGTTTCTTTATCATCTAACATGGCGAAACTTACACTAGAGCTTAACATCAACTCTGCAAGTGACCTTGAGAATGTCAATCACATCACAAAGATGGACGTTTACGCCGTCATAACCATTCACGGCGACAAATCCTTAAAGAAACAGAAGGCGAAGACCGTCGTCAATCGCTCCGGTGGATCAAACCCGACATGGAATCACGCCGTTACGTTTTCCGTCGACGAGAAATCAGCCATTGAAGGTCGTTTGAAACTCGTCATGAAATTGTTCTCCCATCGACTCCTAGGCGATAAAAGTATTGGTGGAGTCGAGGTTCCATTACTTGACCTCTTGCGTTCACAGACGCCGACAATTAACAACAACGGCTATGCGATGAAGTTTGTGACGTGTCAGGTGAGAACTCCGTCGCAGACAATGAAAGGCTATTTGACTTTCTCGTACCGGTTTAAACAGTTATCGGTTATTTCCGGTCAGGCTTACCACCATGTACCAACGTGGGCTCCACCGTCGCGGAATGAAACAAGGCTACAAAATGCTGATACTTTTGTTTCAGTAATGTCATTAATTAGTTAAGTATCAATTGTTGTGAAATAAAAATCATATTATGCATCTTTTATTTTAAGTTCTACCATGAAATTTCTTAATCTATGATTTTTTAGTATTCCGAATATATTAATTGATTAACATTTTAAAAATATAACTTTAGCTGTATTATTAACATAAATATCAATCTGACGTACAATGAGTTTTAAATAAATATATAAATAAAATTAAATTATTATAATATTAACGGAAATACCATATGTCATTAGCACAATAAATTTTAAATAAATATATAAATTAATTTAAATGATTACAATAATTATAATATATATCATTATTATTAATTTAGTTAGAAAAACAATATATTTTATTAAATTCATAAAACATACTATTAAATTCATAAAAATAACTATTTTATTTTTTTAATTTACATATACAAAATTAATATTAAAATAATTTTAAATAAAAATTAAAATTATATAAATATCTAATTTAAATTTACTAATAAATAATATTATATAATTTATAAATAATGTGTGGATATAAATCTAGCATATATTTAGACGAAAAATATACTATTTTTTGTATAAATTTTTGAATTTATATTTGAAAAAATGAGAACACGCCAAACCGACCAAACATTTATAATTATATATTTTTTAAAAACTAATTTTTCTTTGTAAATGAGCCTTTTTAAATAAAAAGATAATAATACCATCATGAATTTTGAGAATTTATAATTATAAGAAAATATTTAATCTGTGCTTTTAATTTTCGAATTAAATATTTTTGTAAATAAAAATTAAATTTAATTTCATTTTAGATATATCTTATAGAATAAAATAAATTAACTATCTAGTATTTGTTAAGAAATTGATTACAAGAAATCATTGCATTCCTTCACCTGTATATCTTCAGGTTCTTAATTTTGACACAGTTAACAACAATTTTATCTATATTGCATTCCTTCACCTGTATATATAGATGATGCATATATAGCGGATGTATACCTGTAATAAAATGTTAAATTACATGAATTCTTTTATCTCAAGAGTTCGTAATTTTGACACAATTAACAATTTTATCTTCATTTGGAACTTATATAGAACTAATGGATATAAAATCTATCGAATAGTTAAAACTAAAAATACATAGTCCTACAAGTTTTTTTTATAAAGATTTTGTTATTATTTATTAATAGGAAATCTACTCTACGACATGGTCAATTTAAATTTTATAAACTAAAGTTGACTCGAGAAATGACATCGATGTTATTATTCAATAATTGTGTAACATAAGAAGATGTCCACTTATAATGTGTATATATAAACATTTAACTCTACTTTACATTTTCCAAGTACAGAAGAAAAGCCAAACTCTCTTGAAAATGTCTTCACGACAGTTGCAAATAGCCATGGAGAAGAAGAACCCAACTCTTGAGCTCAAAATTGTATCAGCTAGTAACCTCAGCCATATCCATGGTCAGGACAAATTAGACGTATACGCCGTCGTTTCAATAGACGGCAACACTAGTCAACGAAAACAAGCAGCAAAAACACCCATTGACTACGACGGTGGTTCATATCCGACGTGGAATCACACCGTTAGGTTTTCAATCGACGGGAGTACTGAAGTCGGCGAAAGCCCGTTGACCGTTAAAGTTAAGTTATTTAGCTATTGTCTTGAAAGAGAGGATGACTTTTATTTGGGAGAAGTCAACGTCTCGGTTCTAGAGCTTCTTGCTTCAAATCCGCTACCAACGTTTGCTAATGGTAACGCCAATAAAATGAAGTCGATGATTTGCCCTATAAAAGTCACCGGAGAAAGTACCAAAGCAACGCTACGCATTTCACACCGGTTTAAACCGGTTGCACCGGATTATTCCCCGATGATTAGTCAACCCATTTATCCAAACCCGGATCCGGCAATATCGAATCAGTCTTCAGTTGTTTTCTCCTCTCTGTCTGAAACCAGCACGACAAAACTTATCCTAGAGATGGAGATCAAATTCGCCAAGGAGATAGAAGATGTCAACGCCTTCTTCGCCATGGGCGTATATGCTTCGGTAGCGATACTTAAGGACAGAAAAGTTAAGTATAGGATCAATACACCTATTGATTTCGCTGCTTATAAAAACCCAGAGTGGAATCATCCAGTTAAGTTTTCCTTCGATGATAAGATAGTTCAACAAGGATGTTTGATCCTTCTCATTGAATTGATGAGCCACCGACCTTTTCTTGGTGATAAGGAAATCGGATTTCTTAGACTTCCGATTAAACAACTGTTAGCTTCAAATCCACCTTCTTCATTGACCAAAGGTGGTGATGCTAACGGTATGAAGTTGGAGACGCACGTTTTGACGGGTCCTTATGGAAAAAAAGGTGTCGTGAGCTTCGCGTATAGGTTTCTTGCGAATCAAGTTACTATTCCAACGGTTCAACCACCATCCACAACACCCCAACCATACATTATATATCGACCGGTCCTGACTCAGTCATATGCGTCGTCGGATCCGAATCAAGGAACCTCTGGTTACGTGAATGGTGGTGGGTCAAACAACGGTCTAGTACCAATATATATGCCGACTCAAAATCATGGATACCAACAAGATTGTCCCCAACCACAACTGCATCAGCAATCACCACCATGACAATGACAGATTCAACCATGGACTCAGTCACTACCGGATACACAATAATCCTTGGGACCTTCCCTTTACATAGAAGAAGCATAGTGTCTCGCAACCGTATGTGATACATTTAATATTAGTAATTTGTTGTGTGGTTTCCCAAAAAACTATTTTGAGTTACTTAATATATGTAAATAAAAATATATATATATATATATATATATTCTGGTTTAAATTTTTTTTATTAGTAAAATTTTTTTAATTATTTTAATATTAAATTTGAAATATTATTATTTTAATCAATTTCTCTCTATATATATAGATGGCTTTAATATTTTCACTAACATAAATCGATTTTTTTTGTCAACTATATTATATAAATCGATATAGTTACAAGGCCTACCTATGATAGATTAATAAACTTATACTAGATTTATATCAACGCCTTCTGTGGAAAAAATATCCGTAATATATATTATTTATTAATAAATATCAATTAAATATTTATAATTTTAATTTTAATTTAAAATTATTTTAAATATTAATTTTTAATATGTAAATTAATGAAATAAAAATAATTTTTTTTACGAATTTTTAGTTAGTTCAATAAAATATATTGATTATCTAACCAAATTAATAATAATGACATATATTGTAATTATTCTAATAACTTAAGTGCATTTTATATTTATTTGAAACTTACTATGTTGATGATACGTAATAATATTATCTGTGTTAATAATACGTCAAGTAAAATTATTTTCGTACAATATTCATCAAATAATATATTAGGGATATTGTGACGATAACTAAAACTCAAAATAATTCAACAGTTATACGGAATAGAGATGAGATATAGGATTATTGGTAATCAAATTTAATTATAGTTTGAAAATATGAGCAAATAACAACACATACATAGATGTGTTAACTACAACAATCTTTGCAAACAACTTGACATTCACAAAGACGCATGTGTTTGGGCTGAGGAGTGCATTTGCAGTTCTTAGGCATCTCACTTGCACTTCTTGACCCCAAAAAGTCAAGGAAACAAGTAGAACTTGGACTGCCTCTGTCTGTGCATGAACCATTGAACACTTGTTTCGATCGACACCACACTGGTTCCTTTAATGCTGCAACACTTGCTTCTTCTGTTTTTGTTTCACATGTCAGAAAAAAACAATGAAATTTGTTAATAACTTTAAAATTCATTTAACCAATAACAATGGATTCTATAAATTATAACATATTATTATTACCTTGTGAAAAATGGGTGGGGAGAAGAGAGAAAAGAACACAGGAAACAAAAAAGATTGCAACAAACTTCATCTCTTGTTTTCTCCTTTTGTTACTCTTTTTGATTGTTTGTATGTTATGGTTTCAGTTGTAAACTTATATACATCTGTTTTCCATCTTCTTTGCACCTCGGAAATACAATTTAATCGTTTCAACACATTTAATTTTGTGTTATTTTAGTCAATACCAAAAGACATTATAGGAAATTACTCTGTTATTTATGGTATATGATTTATTTTATTATTTCTCGTCCTTTTACTTAAATGTATGATATTATTTATAATATAATATATAATACCAGCCTGTCTTATTGGATCACATATTTAATTTCTAGCATCATAATAGTTAATTTTTAGTAAATACTTTTATTAGTTAATTAGCTTCATTTTTACTGATAAAAATATATTGATTTAGACAATAATTAAAATAGTTTATTTTCTCAACGAAGACTTTTGTACTTACACTACAAAAAGAAAACTCATTAAAAAGAATTATACAGATGGTAAAACTTCAAAACCTAGTTTTAAATCAAGAAAATCATTTAAAATGAATGCATCAATTTTTTTGTATATTCTCTTAATTGTAAATTCCTGAAAATCTGGTGTGTGCTTATTGTAAGATATTTGTTATGCATATATAGAATTGAGTAACGGACATCTCAATCAAATATTGCATGCTGTTTTTTTAATATATTGTTGATGTTCTTTTCCATACATGCGTGTATATAATTTATTTGCAAAATCAGATTCATTAATTCTTGAAAAAATTAGAGAGTATAGAGAATCGTACAATATATTCCGTTTATTGGATCTCTTATTTAAGTGTTGCAATAAAACGAATTAAATGCCTTGATGTAATGAGAATTTATTGCATTTTCTCAATCATATACTGTCTCTTTGCTTTTTATTTGTTTTATTGTTTGGCAAAGTTTCATTTCCTTTTGTTAAACTAAAATACTTCAACTTTGTTCTGTATGTGATGTTTACAATTTACCACAAAAAATCCATCCTACTTAGTTTATCGTATTTTTGAATCTAGATAGTGATATAATCTATGCTAAATGGAAAACAGACCTAAAATATGAAAAATTTATTTTACACATGCTGAGTACGTACGTACGTAAATTTTATCCTCTCCATATCAAAACCTAGTTTCGTATTTTTCAGCTTTTGTGTTTAGTAATGTTTAAATAACATTGGAATAATCATGTGATACGAAAATTTTATTGATGTTGTATGTTTTTGGACATTCATTATCACCAAAATCAGACTTGTATTTTGTGTTAATATAAACTATATTTATACCCACACGTACTGTGTGAGAAAAATATTTTTAAATTATATAATATTATTTATTAGTAAATATAAATAAAATATTTATTTAATTTTTATTTTTATTTAAAATTATTTTTAATATTAATTTTTGTATATATAAATTAAGGGAAGAAAAATAATTATTTTTTCTGAATTTAATAGTATTTTTTTGTTAGTTTAATAAAATCTATTGATTTTCTAACCAAATTAATAACAATGATATATATTGTAATTATTCTAGTAATTTAAGTATATTTATATATTTAAACTCAGTGTAGTGATAACACATCAGCATGATATTTCTGTTAATAATACGTCACATTAAAATTATTTTTAAAAAAATATTTTTTAAATAATATATTGGAGATTGGTTGTATATTTTATGTATTTTAAGCAAATAAATGATGAATGATTCTAATAGTTTTTGAGCTTTTTCTAAAGCCAAAGTATTAGCGCTAAAAAAAATTGTAAAAGTATAGGATCAAACACTAATAACCGATGGAAGGTTCCTCCTGTAATTTGGGTTAAGTGTAATTATGATACATCACATCGGTCAGACAACAATGATTCAGGACTAAGTTGGATTATACGAAATAATGAAAGAATATTTCTACATACGGGAAGAGGTAAATTTCAAGACAGACAAACTGTGATTGAAGCGGAAGTAACTACACTTTTGTGGGCTGTACAATCGGCTTCATCTCTCGGATTCAGATATGTTATTTTTGAAGATGATAATATAAATTTAAACAACCTTCTAACTCATTCAGAAGCCAATTTACATCTACAACACTACCTTGACACAATCCAAATTTGGGCGAAAAGATTCTCTGGTATTCAGTTCTCATATCAATCAAGATCGGGCAATAAGGCAGCATATTCTTTAGCTTCTACTTCTATTGAGACATCAGTTTATTGGAATCCCTAATATATTATTTGAGAATTTTTTTAATAAAATAACCTTAACATGACGTGTTAATAACAAAAATGCTATGCTGACGTGTCAACACCACAACGAGTTTCAGTTTAAATATATAAAATGGTTTAAATTAGTAGAATAATTACAATACATGCTATTGATATTAATTTGGTTAGAGAATTAATATATTTTATTTAACTAACCAAAAATAGTATTACATTTACAAAAACAATAATTTTTATTTTTAAAAAATTTTAATACGTTAATTTATAAATAATTTCAAATAAATATAAATAGATTTAAGTTATTACATAATCTCTAATATATTATTTGAGAAAAAATTAAGAAAATAATATTAATATCATGTGTTATTAACAGAAATACCATGTTTACATTTCATCATTACAGTAAATTTCAAATAAATATATAAATAGTGTTAACTTATTTTTAATTACAATATATGTCATTGTTATTAATTTGGTTAGAGTATTAATATATTTTATTAAACTAACAAAAAAATACTATTAATTTCAGAAAAAAATAATTATTTTTTCTTTCTTAATTTATATATACAAAAATTAATGTTAAAATTAATTTTAAATAAAAATTAAAATTATATAAATATTTAATTTATATTTACTAATAAAATATAATTTACGAATATTTTTCCCCACGCATGGCGTGGATATAAATCTAGTTTATATTTTATTTGTCTTACTTTCTTACATCAAATTGTAAACAATGATATTAACCATTAATAAAATATTCAGATGTTAAAAAAAAGAGTATAGGATCCAACACATTTCGAAATGACGGGGTATAAATATATAATCTAAGAAACTGGAGGAGCTCAGTGTAAATATGTGCTTAGCCAGAAAATTAAAGATTAAAATTTAATTAATCATTAAATCAAAGAACCCTCCAAAACTAAACACTTCTGCTTTGCGTATTGTCTGCAAAAAAACTCGGAGACCCAAAAGAAGTGGCGAACGTTTCGTAAACCTTGAGCCCCCCACTTCGCCGCCTCTTGGTTTTTACGTGGTTAATTGACTCGAGCGAGTCGTCCTTCAACTTTCCCGCTCTCTGATCGAAACTAGCCAATCGTGGGTTCGAGTTTAATAACGGGATTAAGCGATTAATTTCGCGGTTTTTAATCAAAAGTGATTATCTGGGTTTGGAGATTGAGAATTTTGGGGACTTCCGGTGATAATCTGAATTTCAAGATTTGATTTTTTTTGTGTGTTTGAAAGGCTTTTTCTGGTCAATGTTGGATTTTCGAGACGGTTGTTGGCGGCAGAGTTAGTGTGTGGGGTTTAAGAAGTAGTGTTAGGCCTCGAAATTGGAATTTTGTGGTTATAGAGGATGGGAGATATGTCTGAACTTGAAGAAGGAGAGATGAATTGTTCTACTAATGAAGGCGATTTTGATCTTGACGTTGATCTCTCCTACATAGTGAGCCTCTTGTTTGCAAATTTTCATCTCTGAATGTTCTTTGTTTAGTGTTATGTGTATACCTGTGATTAACTAATTACAATGATGGATTTGTTTACTTGAAAGTTTAACTTTTTTTTTTGTAACTGATCTTTAGTTTCTGCTTAAGCGTGAAATTAATAGTTTTTGGAATCTCAATTAATACTAATTCCTGCATGAAATCAAAGTGGTACTGGAAGAGTAATGATCATACGAAATAGGATTGCGCGTTTATAAGGACAAATAGATCAAGTATTCTGCGTCTTAGTTCAATTTAGAAGTCAGACAGACTTTTTAGTCCCATTTAGAAGAAGTAAGAAATATCTAATCTCGCTTGTCTGCATTCTCCATGGGGAACATAATTTGACAAGCATTTCTTATCTGTTGTTGTATCTTTTTTGATTGAAGTCTTTGTCTTTGCGAGGTAACTTATGGCCTGTTCAATGTTTAACATTCTCAATACTTCCACTTGATATATATATGTATGTATATATATATATATTATGTTCTCCATTGTTGAAATCAAGTTTTGTTGCTTTGTGTATCCAAGGAAAAGAAGGTACACAATGTGCTTGGCCACTTGCAAAAAGGTTTTGGAGAGGGAGCCCTGGACCTGTTTGGTAAGTAATATTAACAATGGTCTTAGTGAGGAAATATTTCGAGATGAATGTAATTGATAGAATGATGTGATTGCTCAGGTCCAAAGATCTGTGATTATGGGTCATTTTTGCCCACTTACAAACATTCCCTGGCCATACCATCGGTTCAAAGGTGTTACCCAGGAAATCATGCCATACAAAGTTTTTCAAACAATTTATCCGTGAAGGTATAAGAAAACAATTCTCAATTGGATGTGAAGATAAAAGGCAAATATGGTTGTGAAAATAACTTGTTATTTTTGTTTTTCCATTATGGATTCTTTTGAGGCGTGCAGGAATCTGGACCTTTTAGCTGATCAATGCTTGCTCTGATTGCTTCCTTAGCATTATTTATAGTTTAATTTTGAGTACTAATGGACTATTGTTTCCGTAGGATGCGGATCAGAAGTTGCATTCACTACCTAATACGTCTTGTCAATTAGTAAGCAATCAGGATCCTCAGAACTGTCAAACTTCAGGATCTCTTTTGGCTCAAGCTCCTGGAAAGGTTGCCATAGAAAAAGAAAATGCAAGAGTTCCTAGCAGGGATTTGCCTGATCATAAGCCGATTAGGGTTCGGATCAAAATGGGTTCTGAAATCTTGTCCAGAAAGGTCACAATGGTTTGCAATGATCTTGGTCTCGATGATTCTCCAAATTCGCCACCCCAATATAGCCACGATGGTAGTAGCAAACTGCAACCGCATACATCTCTGGAGAAAAGAAGTGAATCTCCTTCTCGCATTCTTCAGGTAGATCATTTATCATATTCTTTTGTTAAATTTTTTTTGGTGGATTAAGTCACTCGATTTTGATGTCAACTTACTGTTAACTTCATGAAACAGGAAATGACTGCCGTTCCTGTCCCCAAAGATCTATTGATGTCGCCTCTTCCTCAAAGTATGCTTCTTGTGAAGAGTAAAAAGAGGCATACTTTATTAGAAAATGAACCAGTGGTTGAGGCAGAAAAGGAGCTTTCTATTAAGACACAGAACACATTTTTGGATGTTTTAGGCTGTGAGGAAACTCAAAGTGGAAGAAGAAGAAGCAAGGTTTTGGATGTTCTAGACATCAAAGCGGTAGATTGCTTTGATGCTACCACTTGGAATGAGACTTCATCAATTGGTGAGTTGAAGAAGAAAAAATTTCTTTCCACTGTTCAGCCAGCCAGGGAAAACTCAACTTGTGGTTTAGGTGGGGCAAGTTCTACTAATGATGTGTGTACAACAAAAGTAAACATGCAGAAAGGTATTAAAAAAGATGGAAAAAGTTTTCTTAAAGTATCATTTTCCCAATCAAACAAAACGAAGGGTGTTATGAAACATGCTGAGAAGAAGAAAAAGATATTTCCAACTAAGCTGAAACAGAACACTAGTACAAATAGCTTTGGTGATAACGTTTTATTGAAGATGCCTTTCAAGGATGCTGTATATATCCGTAAAAATAGCATGGACATTGGGGTTGATTTCGCGGTAGAACCTTCTTCCACCAGTCTTGACCTTGATAATTGGGCCCAATGTGATAGTTGTGAGAAGTGGCGGCTACTGCCCTTTGGCCTGAAACCTGATCAGCTGCCTGATAAATGGTTGTGTAGCATGCAAACCTGGCTGTAAGTATCTAGTGCTCCTTTCTTGTTTCAAGCTAGTCCGTTTTAGTTGTTCTCATGGTTAGTTTTTAGAGGAGAACCCTTTTGAACCATGTTAAGGCCATGTTCCATGTAATGGCTGGCCCAAGCGTTAAAAGATATAAAATTGAATTGACAGTCGACTTACTTTCTGCATTTGGTCCTTCAACCTTGTGCAGAACCTTCAGGTTATCTTATTAATATCCTTATCATCTTCCCTGAAATTCTTTTGTAGGCCTGGAATGAACCACTGTGGCATCAGCGAGGAAGAGACAACAAATGCTGTTAAATTTCTCTCTGATTCTAGTAAGGCTGATAAAAGCTACCAACCTTTAATTTCTGCTCCTTTGCCTAATCCAATTGAAAAGAAGTCTACTGTGAAAGACTTATCACAAGGAGTTTCAAGCAGTGTCCTGGTTGATGCTGCAAAGTCTATGAGAAGTATCTCACGTGTTTCTAAAATAAACAACATGAAGTTGCCTCAAGAAACGCCTAATGCTACTCAGATATCCGCAGACCTTGGTGTGCCACACAATTTTGTTAAGGATAAGATTGACCTGAAAGCAAAGCGGCAATCAACTGGTTGGCCCTGCCTTCTAACAGCTGCTGTCCATTTTTTTTTAAAACTTGGGCTTCTTTTATCAAAGTAACTTGTTATTATTGTAGGTACTGGTAGTCAGATAAAGATCAAGAAGAAAAAGGAGGATGACAAAAAGGAAAGTGAAGGTTCCAAGCAAATCAAGTATGGTGATGGGAACAAACTCTTCAGAGATATTAAATCAGAAGAAATATATTGGAGAGAAGATATGGAATGGACCCCAGCAGAGAGAAAAACCAAACGTCAAGACAGCAATTTTTATACTTCGGATGTAGAACAAGATACAAAGAAAAGATTACTCGCGTCTAAAAAGAAACCCCACCACAAACCTCAACTGACAACTCGTAATGGTTCCTCGTGCACAAAAGCTCATGGTAGAATCAATGGTCCTGCGGGAAAATTAAGGTTGATGGGTTACAAGCAGGGTAATAATGCGAACAATTCAGAATTGTTTGCAGTTGGCGAGGGAAAAGAGCCCTTAATTGAAAAGCCAATAACAACTAATTTTTCAGTCCAGGAAATTAAAATACACCAAGGAAATGAATTGTTCCCGGCTGATGCTTCATGCAATTACTTCTCTGGTGGAAGTGGGCAGATTTCTAGGGTAGAACAATCAAGCTCTTTGAAGATTTATGGAGTAAATAAAAGCAGAAGAAAGTACGAGGAAGAGGTAAAAGCATCTGTTGTGGAATCAGTTTCCTCTTCTCCTGCGAGGTCTTCATACCTGAAAAATCTTGCATTTGTTGGAGAGAGCATATCTTGGAAAAATGAAAACCTGAAATATGATGATACTGGGAGTAGAATTGTTAACAATAGAATACCCTTTTCTCAGGAAGCTGATTGTGAGACTTTGTCAACTCATCATAGAAACAGTAAACAGCCAAACCCAGAAGTATGTGAACAGAATTCAAAGTTTGGTGATTTGCCTTGCACAAATATGAACGCAGTCCTTGAAACTAGAGCTGGGATACATAATATCAGTGCCATAACTCATGGTACTATCGATAGATCTTGCCAGGGGGCCAATAATATACTTCAAGAGGCCGAAAAGCTGCGAAAGCTCGCTGACTGTTTCAAGGTCAGATTTATAATCTCTAATGTAGTCTGGAGCTTCAAGTTTCATCTGCTATAAATTAACGAATGAAACATGGAACTGTACTGTACTATGAAACACTGCTGTCTCTCTTCTGGTAATTTTGTGTTGTCTATTAATTTAAATGTCTTTCCATCTTAATGAACTCAGAGCTCTGGATTTGATGATGAACACAAGGAGGCCAACTTTAAAGCGGCTCTAAAGTTTCTCCTTGGAGCTTCAATTTTAGAAATGTGCAGTGCTGAGAACGTGGAAGGGGGGAAGATGAGCCATGTTGAAGCTTACCATACTGCTGCAAAACTTTCAGAGTAAGGGAATACTTATCCTTGCTCATTTTCCATTTCCTTATAACTGGTTATACTGCTTAGGAATGTGTCTCTTGCTGTTGGTGTTTGACAGAATGCTACATTTGATTGATTTCCTCGTCAGTTTTGTGGTCATTGAACACTCTGCTTGTTTTTTCACAGAAGCTGTGCCCATCAATATGAGACTAGCCAAGAAATGGCTGCAGCTGCTTTGGCCTATAAATGCATGGAAGTGGCTTGCATGAGGGTTGTGTATGGCAGTAGTCTAGGTGTGAGTGGTGAATGGACGGAATTGCAAAAATTGGTTCAGATGACTCCTCAAGGTAATAGTGGAGTTTGTGTCTATGCTCATATCAGTGAGTGATTTTTTATGTCTGGAAGTTTTCTTTGCAATCTTAGTGAAGTTCGAATTGTAGTAGTTTTGTTTGTTTAAAATAGTCCTCGGTGATATGTTTTGCTTGAGTCAAAGATCTTTCAGAAGATGTCCGCTCCCATACAATTAAGTATTATTTTTGTCACTTATTAAGATATTTCTCGGCCTTAGTCCTGTATCTGTTCATATGGAGAAGTTACTTACTGCTATATATTTCAGTAAAGGCATGTCATGCTCTCTTAATTGTTTCTTCAGGTGAATCACCGTCATCATCTGCATCTGATGTCGATAGTTATAATCATCAAGGGGTGATTGATAAGTCAGCTAAAACTAAGAGAGGTCATTCCCATGTTGCTGCAAATCTGCTCCCTATTGCTAGAAGCCAGCAAAGTTTTGTTCTGCTATTGAACTTTGTAAGTTATCACACCATCAACATTTATTGTCATGATACATTTGGTATTTGCGAGCTGGGTTGTCTCTTGCATCTGTTGTTTGTGTTTTGGAATCTCAACTTTTAGAGGCCTTTAAGTTGGTGGAGAAAATTGAAACAGACAATTCTTTATGTATGCACTCCGTATACATCTTTGATGCAACATATGATGCAAGCTTTTTTGTTTTCCAATTTCCATGGATGATTTATATCGTGCTAGAGTTCTAAAATTGAACAAATTTACAGTGTCATATGGAAATCACTGGGAGAGACTCATTTGTGCGTAGTTGGAACATATCAGCGTCTTTTCATTACATCCTTCTTTACATGCATATATGATTGCCAAATTGGAACATGGAGTAGTGTAGACTGTGAACAACCAAGATGATCCTTCTGTTGCCTAAGCTATGCGCATGTCTTCGTTACCTATCATCCTGTGCCACTGCCAAATAAAGCTGATATTTTATTTTGATCTTATTCAGACAGAGAACATGAATCTGGCAATGGAAGCCTCAGCCAAATCCCAAAATGCTATTAGAACAACATTTGCCACCTCAGAAGAAACAGAGCATGGGGACTGTTTCTCTGCTATCAAGAAAGTTGTCAATTTTAGTTTCCACGATGTGGAAGCTCTTATACAGAAGATTGAGCTTGCCATGGATGTTCTAAGTTCATCAAAATTCCGTGGCCCGAAGTGTTGACTCTTTTTTTTGTAAATAGGCTCTGGGTCCAATAAAAGAATAGAATAGTGTTTTGAGGAGAAGAGAAACCCAGAAGCTTGGATCTAGGTTTCATGAACTTCCAAGAACAGTCTTATTAATTAGCAAAATTTTGTTATGCATAGTTTTCAAGGCTGATTACCTTGAATAGATTAGGTAAGGAAGCCTTGGAGAGAGGACACTAGATAAGGACATTAGGTCTAAGTTTGCACATGGCAGTAACTCTCAGAGTCCTGTTTCATTTAGGTCTTTCTTCTTTTTGGTATCCGGTAGATTAACTAAAGAATTTTGTAGAAGAGTAGCAGGGTTCTTTGAATATAGTCATTTAAAAGATCGGGTAGTGATAGCTGATAAGAGTTGTGACAAGACGCTGCTCTATGCCTTCTAATTCTTTTTCAATTTGTGTTCAAACTATAATTGGAATTGAAACCTACATTTTTTGGGGTGATTTATCAAGGTCATGTGCAAGCATAATCAGCTTCTCTCAGGTATGTATCTATCAGTTTTGACATATTGTTCTGCAGAGTAGCTTTTCACTGAGCAAATCATCAGCATAATAATTCGTTCACTTCATTGGTTTCTAGTTTAACACCTTACACGAAACCTTGTCTGCCCAATTGTTTTTTGGTAGCTGACGACATCATTAATGGATTTCTGTTTACAGCTTAAACCTATGGAATTGTGGCTTTTGCATTTGTTGTTTTCCAATCTCTGTCAGCATAGGTGTGATTTAGTTTGACTTTAAACTGCACCTGGATGGTATTTTGGTACACCAAACTTAGATTTCGTAGTAATATTTCATTGTTTGCAAATTTCGTGTTGAACCAACATAGTAAGTAGAAATTTCAAGCTACTTGTGCCGTCTTTCTTTTCATTTGAATGTAGATAAGAATCCGGATGTTATATTTCATTTGTTTCCCGGTATTGCTCTTTCTATCGGGTACTTAGTTCTTTCTGCGGTCGCTTAACTCACATAAGATGCTAATACGATGCTCTTCTGCTTTTGGGGGATGTTTGGATGTTCTCTTCTCCATTTCGCTATTCCTATAGATACTGCATTTCAGTAAACAGTATAAACACTTGTACTGGACTTCTTTGGAAACAGGTTTATCTTCTAGTTTAGCTTTGGTTTGCTAACTCCTGGCTCAGTTCAGGCCAAGTCTGCATTGGCTATCTTGCGGCATAAAGCTTATTGCAGCATTTTTAACCGTATGAGAACTGTAAATGGTTAACCAGCCAAGTGTTTTTCCAACTTTCTTTTTCTTTGTTTGTAGCTTAACTGTTTAAGTTCATATAACCATCAAAGTTGTATCTAAACCATAATTACATTACTTTCATAAATTAAACCTTATTATCTTTCTTTTGTTTTTTGAATGATTCAAGCTTTTTTGCTACTTATCAATTACATACATGTATTCTTTAAACCTCTTTCACATGAGTCTTTTTACTGTTGAATGGGAACCTATGACATGGGGTATACATATGAACAGCAAAAAAAAAAAAACCGAATTAAAATTGTAAAATGATCACCAAAAATCACGACAAGTGCAAGAACCATCATTAAAACAATGAAACCTATTCACATCCCTAACAAGAATTTCTCTCTTCACAATCTCACTGATCAGCTTGAAAGCCCCATGACAATCTCCACACATCCTCAAATTGTTTATAATCCGAATTGTTGTTCCTGCAGGCAAGCGTATCAAACCAAATGCTAAAGCCAATCTCTCACAATGCAAACCCACCATTTCCTCTTTAGCTTCCTCATCAACATCAATGAAAACAGTTGAAGTTGTGATCATACTACTACTTCCTCTGTGTCCTCTTTCCTTCATTCTCTTCTCTAGATCCTTCAGAAACCTCTTTATCTCACCGCCCTCATCACACGACAAATCCCCAGCATGAAAAACATAAACCGAATCCTTAATCTCAATCCAGCTACAGGCTCGTTCTTTCACATTTCCGCTACGCTTCATCTCTAATCGAAGAGACTCTGAATGTTCCCATCCTCCAGCTAAAGCATAAGCATTAGATAATGCGACATACGCACTTGTCACTTGTTGATTTGATTGTATTAATCGCTTACTCGCTTCACCAACAATCTCAACTCTTCCATGTAACCTACCAGCTGAAAGAAGAGCTCCCCACAAGAGTGCACCTTGCTGTGCTCCAACTTCTATTGTTTTTGCCAACTCATAAGCTTCATCAACACGACCAAATCTTCCAAGCATATCAACAACACAAGTGTAATGCCTCGGGTCAGGAATCACACCATATTTCTCAACCATTGAATTCAAGTATTCTAGGCCTTTGGTGACCAGACCCGAATGGCTACAAGCGTTTAGCACTCCGAGTAATGTTACATAGTTAGGCTTAATTTTATTCGCAACCATGTCATCAAAAAGTTTAATCGCTGCTTCTCCAAGTCCATGCTTTGCCTTTGCCATGATCATAGATGTGTATGATATAACAGAATGACAGCGAATTCTCAAGAAGATTTTCTCCGCACAACTTAGAGACCCGCATTTTGCATACATATCTAGAAGCGAGGAAGCAACCACATTGTTCGATTCGTAACCGCTTCGAGTAACTAACCCGTGAGAAACTTGACCCCATTGTAGCCTACCTAAACTAGAGCAGGCGCTAATTACACTAGCCAGCATAAACTGATTCGGCCTATCCAATGTCGAAGCAGCATTAAATGATTTAAACAAATCAATAGCTTCATGACCACGAGCGTTCTGCGCATAAGCGGTGATCATCGAGGTCCAAGAAACAACATTTCTGCCATAACCAACCATGGAGTCAAAAACCCGTCTAGCGGCTTCAACATCGTTGCATTTCCCATACATGTCAACAAGAGAGGAACTCACCACAGTATTGTTTCTGAGCCCATAAATCTCAAGACGGGCATGGATGTTTTTCCCGATTTTTGATTCAGCCAAAGCCGAACAGGTTTTAAAGATACTCGCAAACGTGTACACATTGGGAGACACGGATCTATCTTTATGCATCTCCTGAAACATATACAGCGCAGTTTGAGGTTGACCCATATCGTTATACCCAGAAATAATCGAAGTCCAGGAAATGACATTTGGTTTACGCATTTCATCGAACATCTTACGTGCAGTGTTGATTTCTTTGAGCTTGACATAACTGTTTATGAGGTGATTCACAGTGAAAGTCTCATTCAGAAATCCAAGTTTTAAAGTCAAAGTATGCAATAAATCTGTGAGAAAGAGGTCAGTAGATTCTGAAAGCTTCTGGACCAAGAAAGCTTTGGTTTGAAGAGAAATGAAGTCGTTTTGGGAGTGAAGAACGAACGGAGAAGTCGCAGGGGCAAAACGGATATTTTGAAGGAACCGTTTAGTCATTGGGTCAATTGGCCTACGCTCTTGTGTTGTTACATTCATATTCATAATTTATAAACTTATTACAAACTATATGTAATTAATTTTACTATTTTATCTTACAAACATGAATCACTTCTTTGTCCTTCTTCTCTTATTTTACACTTTCTTTTTTCCTAAAATGCAGCAATTAAACCTCGTTTTTGTATAGTTTTTAAAGTAATATTCTAAAATATTTTTTAAATCTAATATTATAAAAATAAAATTTCGAAAATACCATAAAATATTATGTGAAAAATATTTATATACTTTAAATAAATTATAAATAAATTTATAATATTATATTTGATTTTTTTTCTAATTTAAAGTTAAAATTTTCTATTAATAATAAGTTTTGATGTATTTTAATATTTAATTTAAGCTATTATTGGAAATTTGAACTAATAGTGTTATTTTTTTTTGAAAAAAATTTAAAAACATGATATTTTATAAAATTATCCTAATTTTTATTATTAAAAAATAAAAACATAATACTAAGGTGAAATACGTTTTTAAAATATGAAGGTGATCACCAATTTATAAAGCAATATTTTATTTAATGACAATCATCTAAAATAGCACTCTTTAGGTTTTTGTTGCAAAAGTAACATTAATAGTTTAAAGTTTCAAAAATATCATAAATTTAATAATAAAAAATTAAAAAATTTATTTTTAAAAAAAAATCTAAACTATAAATTAGAACAAATGAATCCATCATAATATTTTAATTTATATGTAGTTTATTTGAAATAAATAATTATTTTAATATAATAATTTGTTTTATTATAAAATTTTTATTTTTAATATAGTAGATTTTGAAGATAAATTTAAAAATATACTCTTTTTTTTAAAGATATTGACCTTTATTTAATGCATGACTTCCCGATCTTTTTATGTGTCGATAAATATAACCAAAACCTTCTTCTCTTCTTAAGATAACAAAAGTTATGAGTTTACATATATTTGCAAGATTAATTCATTTTCATGTTATTCTGACTTTTGAAATCAACTTTTTTTCGTTGCTTGACATGTGTATATTCGGTGATAAATCCAATTTTGATTTTCAACTCATACTAAAATTTTACATTACAAAAAAGTTAAATATATATATATATATATATATCAAATCCATCTGAATTTAAAAGAACAGTTTCCATATCTTTAAATATAGTAAAAGAGGAAATGATAGTGGGAATATATGTAAGCATTTGGAGTTATGGTGAGTTGAGTTGCTTTTGGCTCTCGCAGACGAAAGATCAAAGAAAGGTTATCAACTAGGAGAAGAACAAAACATTAGCTGTGAAGAATATGTTATTCGGACGAATCACATCGTGTCTCTCTATAGTAAGGCTTTTCACATTCTGTCAAAAAACTGCAATTTCACATAAATTATTCACAACATTTTCATCAATTCAATACTAATATTTTTTTTTTAATTCAATTTAGTTTGAAAACTAGTCTTAATATTTTATGATATTCATTGGGTATTATAGTCATGTTCGTTTGCTTTTCGTAAATGGTTATGGTTACGGTTGCAATCAACACTGTGATTGTAGCTGTAGTATATGTTGTTTGTTTATCGACCGTCGGTAGTTACGATTACGAATGATCGCAGATTTTTAGTTATACCGATGTTTTAACCAGCGGTCAATAAATTGCACAATGCAGCGTCTAACCGTAGATAGCTATGACAGTTAAACGAACAACAATTTACGCAGCATCAACCGCAGAAAACTATGAGTAACAAACGAATATGACTAATATATATAGTGATAAAATTTTTGAACCTTTTCTATTCATCAGCTACCATTGTTACAAATTATTTATCCTAAATAATTAGAAACGGTCAATTATACGATTTTAAAATCATGTTTGCTTCCGTTTGAAAAAAAAAATGTAAAAAAACATTTAAACATCAAAATTTGAAATAGAAAATAGTCTCAATGGATTTATGTACTATTTGTACGTTAAAAATTTTTGAAAAAAAAATTCGAAATGATAATTAAATTTGATAATAAAGCAAAAAATCTAGCTGTGTTTATATTTTCTAAGTTAGATTTACAGTTTTGCTGTTGTGATTATTTTTGTACTCAGAAATATGGATACAAAACCTTCTAAGATATCATTTCAATTGTGGCATAATTTTAGATACATCATACATAGTTTCCAGCTCTTTCTCTTCTTGAATATTTGCGAAAACTCGAGATCGCATAATATTAATAAATTATCTCTCAATAAAAAATAATGTTCTGTATGACCACTTGATAGATAAAAAAAAATGCAAACTATGTGGTTCTTTTTCAACCATATCGTCATGCATAATCTTACGATGACAAGAATCAAACATCAATACAAAATTGAGCTTTATTCCCACGAATAATATTTTTGGGAACTCAACCTCATTGTCAACAACTTAGATTTGATAGTGAAACAGCCACGTCTGATAACCCAAAAAAAAGATTGCAATTTTCATACAAAAATTAATGGTGGCCCAATTTAGAACTCAAGAGTCGTTATTCTTTATATCACAATACAAAGTTTATCATCATTTTCAGTGTACTTATTTGATTCACATATTATATGTACGTAATATGCGAAAATCACATCTAATTCGCCAACTAGCTAGCCCGTACGTACTATCTTATAACGTATATAGAATATGTAACAATGCAACCATATATGTTTATTTTAGAATCCAATTCTTATACACACTTTGTTGTTTTAACGGTTATAAACAACGTTTTCTTTTATGAGGTTAAACAATTTATCACTACCAAAATTTCTGTAGATAGTACCGAAGAGGCTAACCATGGATTATTCCCAATTTTCATAACTTTTATTTTAGTTGATTATAGATTGTTATAAGATTTCTATATGTATCTGTTTTAAAGTGTAGATCTGTATATAGAAATCGATTATATGAAATCGCTAGTACAAACCGTTTCAGAATATGTAAAATTTAACACTCTTACATACAATAACGATACAAACTGAACTATTTTCCATTTTTTTACTATTATAATAAAATAAAATCGATTATATAAATTTTTAACTATTGTCTATAAATCGATATTGAATGAATTATTGTGTGTTTCTCATCACATCGCTTTTTCTATATTCCACTATTGATTATAATTGTGTTAGAATATACAATTATCATATGACTATAACCGTGTTATAATTTTTTATAATCTAAGATTTTATATTTTCTTGATTTTTTTTTAAATTTTTGAATTTTTTAAAAGAAAGATTATATAAAATTATATCAGTTACATGTACATATAGCATTTAGTCAGCATAGTACATTCACATGTGATATTCTAGTCAGCATATTACATATATACGTGATAGTTCGATCAGCGAAATTATCGGTTTCGACCAAAATTTTATAATTTATGTAGTAAATTGAAATTAATCTTTAGTTCTATAGTTATTGGCATTATACTAAAATTTATGTATATATAATTTTAAATATATTCATTCATGATGGATTTAGCTGTTTTTTTTCCAAATTTATCAATACAAAATCAAAATGTTAACTGAAGATAATTATGCATCATAAATAGTTAACTTTGTTGTCCGAAAATAGTAGATATTCGTAACTTCATGAAGATTAAACTAGAAGAAGTTTCGAAGCAAATGCAACCGCGCGCCATGCATTTATGGTTATGGTTATGATTATTGTCAAGAAAATAATTGTCATTGTTTAATTTCAGGTATATACAATATTCTTTACCTATAAATATTTACATCTCCAAATTTTAAATTATTTGTCAGATACCAATAGGTAAAAAATGTTTTCTGTATTCATCTTTAGATCTAATATCTCTTATATACGAGGGTCTATTCCTGATTTTTTCTCTAATTATTTATGCTAATATATTAGTATATATATATATCATAATATTATTATATATGTAGTGGAAGTGAGTTACGCAAAAAAGATTATACATATTTTATTATTTTCTTTACACCATCAAAATATACTAAATATTTAGTGCAAATTAATGTATAACGTTCTCTGATGATTACATGCAGTATATAACAATAATATATAAATATGAACACAGGAAAAAGAGATATCCAATTTTAGCTGTATTTATTAGGTTTGTACTTTCGGTTTTTTCAGATTAATCGGGTCAGGTATTTTGGATTTCGGTTTTTTTAGTTTTAAAAAAAGTCGACTGAAAAAAAACTCGGTTCGGTTCGATTATTTTTTCGGTTTAATCGGTTCGTTTTTAGCATAAAAACCGTTCTGATTTAAGCCGAATTAAAAATTAATTTTTGGTTTAATTACATAAAATTTAGGTTAATTGGTTTGTATAAGGTTTTTTTGGTTAATTTCGGATTAATTTAGTTCACTTATTCGGTATAATTCGGTTTATTGGTTTATATTTTTGATTTTTTTGGGTTTTAGATCTAACCGAACCGAACCGTAAACTAATTAAAATTATTATTATATCCGATCGGTTTAATGCATATAATAATATCAAAACCAAAAACTAAAAATTCCGATTCGACCGGTTTGGTTTATTCGGTTTGGACCATATTAATTATAGACCATACATATCTACAGTTTTGAAATAGGTATCCGCATAAAATATCTTTTCAAGAACTTAGATAGACATAACATTAATGCTTACATATATCCATGTGAACATTTTCGCATATAAAAAAGTGTATATTTTCTGCTTGATTTTAATTATTTTCATTATTGCATTATTAATCTGCAATCAAACCCATAATGTCCAACTCGTTTAAGCATTGTAATCAGAGATCAATTGATATGAAGACTCATGATTTGATGGACTCCACCGACGAGCTGCCTCCCTATGAACACCATTGGCACGGTCGGGATGCAGCCGAGTTGAGTCAATGCTTGCTGTATCTCTTTTCCTCTGGTTTATAATTTCAAAGAGTATTTGAAAAGAGATTTATAGAGGATGCAAATTATTTAATTGAAATGAGAGAGTAAGGATGAAAATTAGAAAGCTAGAGAATTTATAAAGAAGTTTGTGTTATCTTTGGTGAAGATGAGAAGTGAGGTTGAGTTTTCAATGGTTGATGAAATGAAGGGTCCTTTATATATAGCTTTGTAATGTAGGTAAGGTTTCATATCACGGGTTTAAATTTAATGTAACTTTTTTCTAATAGAATAAAACTTTAGCACACAAAATATATCAAATAAATAATGAGATTAAAACATTGGAAAATGAAAATTTAAGTATCTTAAAGCTTAGAAGGTAAGGGGAGACTTTATTTCCTATGTGTCTAAAAAGAGTAATAGCATAAAATAGAATTTAAAATTTTTTTGTTCCAAATCTACCGTAATAAAATTAAAATTCCAAAAATAACACATATAATTTTGTGAAAATACTTATTTACTCTAAATAAATATACATAAATTTAAATACTAAATTTAGGATTTTTTTCCAATTTATGATTATTTTTTCTATTAAAAAAGGTTTTAATATATTTTACTTTTAAATTTGTGTTATTATTAAAAATTTAAACTAATGATATTACTTTTAAATATGTTATTTTAGAGAATGAGTAATTAACTAATTTATCCCTAAATTAGATTTTAGTAACTAAATTAGCATTTCAAACCTAAACTCCCAACAATAACATTTTTTTTAAATAAAAAAATACGAAAATAACCTAATTTAATTTCAACCTATATAATTATCCATATAATAAATGTAACTACCAAATTTTCTATTTTGTGTATAGAAATATAACTTTGGAAGAGATCAAATCTTACAATATTATTTCGAGAATTATAATATTTCTAAGACCTCGTGAGGGAAAAAAGCAAAGGTTCCATTTTTAGCCTTATCCTCATGCATAAAATAGATGTCAAAGAATCAATCAAACTTGAGCTTTATTCTCATATTCGATTAATAAGATTGATAAGTCAAGCTCATGGCCAAGAAGACGGATATGATAGTGAAGGAACCACGTAAACCCGAATTTTTCTTCTTCAAAATAATATCAATGTAATTGCCCAATTCTGATCCCAAGAGTCATTATTCTCACAATACAAAAGCTATCATCATTTTCAGTCTACATGATTCACGTACCGACACATATTATATGTAATATGCCAAGTCACATCTTTATATTATGCAATTGGACCGTACTGTCCTATAACATGGAATATGTAACAATGCAACGATCGATGTTCCTGTTGTTTTAATGTGTAAGAGAATCCAATTCTTTACACACTTTGTAAATGGATATTGAAGAATTTAATTATGGATTATATATTGGCAATTCAAAATTTTCTTTTAGTTGATGATTGATTTTTCTAAAATTCACAGCAACATTTTCATTCGTAAATCGTAACTACCTAATCTCTAATATATTATTTGAATAACATTTTAAAAAATAATTTAACGTGTAATTAACAAAATTATCACAACACAATAAATTTCGATAAATATATAAATGAGTTTAAATTAATATAATATGTCATTCTTATTAATTTAGTTAGAAAATTAATATATTTTATTAAACTAACAAAAACTATTATTAAATTCGTAAAAACAATTATTTCTCTTTACTTAATTTACATATACAAAAATTAAAATAATTTTAAATAAAAATTAAAACTATATAAATATTTAATTTATATTTAATAATAAATAATATTATATAATTTATGAATATTTTTTTTCTCATACATGGTGTAGGTATATATCTGGTTATTTGAAATATTTTCTCTTGTATTAAATCGAAATCTATCATTTCCAAAGAAGTGATATCGTATCAATTCTTTATCATCAACTATATAATTGATAGATTTAATAATTCCTTGATATGATGATAAATCCAAATACCAAACCATAATGTGAATTTTATTTTGCTGAAAAACTTAGAAAAAAGTATAAACATGGGAAAAGGAGAAATCCAACTGTAGCTGATTTTATATATTATATGTAAAATACATCCATATATAGTTCACAAAATAGGTAACAAGCATAATCTATCTTTTCAAAACTTAGATAGACATAGCATTAATTCACTCATACATATTCATCTTATAAGTTTACGTTAATAGTCTTTAATTCAAAGCCATAATGCTCCAGCACGTTTAAGCATTGGAACAAGAGAACGGTTGAGATGGAGACTCATGACTTGATTAGCTCCACCTATGAGCTGCCCTCCTATGAATACCACTGGAACTGTCGGGCTGCAACCAAGCTGAGCCAATGCTTGCTCTATCTCCTTTCCTCTGGTGATCTCGTCAAGTTCATATATCGTTGGATTCACACCAAAGTCTAAGAAAAGAGTCTTGATTGTATGAGACATGCAACAAGAGTTCTTGCTGAAGATCACTACCGACTTCTCGGAAATCATCTTTTGTAACTTTTCCATTGGTGCAAGAGTATTTGAAAAGCAAGGATGAAAAGGTTTGATGAAGCTACAAGAGGAGAGATTGTGATATCTTTAGGGGTGAAGAAGAGGAATGGTGACTTTGAGTTTCTGTGTTTGATGAAGTGAAGAGTCTATAAGGGTCCTTTATATATAGCTTTCTAAGGTGATGTAAGCTTTCATATTATACATTTAAACATAATGTACGTAGCCTTTTTCTAAGAGAATAAACTTTAGCACAAAAGAAAGGTTGATGAGGGTTTATCCTTCTTGCCTCTTAGGCACTTGCAGCTTAAGAATAATAATAAAAAAAGTGCAGTCATCAATTAGTTGAGTTAAATGTACAGATAACAAAATCTCTTAAGATCATATGTGAGGAATATTTCATACGGACGAATCATCTCATGTCTTTACATTACTACGCCTTTTATAACATTTGTAACTACGTCATTTTTATATTAATCTGAACTTTAATTTTTTTAATTAATTGGACTTAACATTAAAATCGTATCAACCTAATTTAACGTTAGTTTTGATGTTACATTGGTTACAAAATATTGTATTTCATTAAAAATAACATTCAAATTGGACACTATATTTATCTATATATATTATAGAATTTGAAACTTTACTTAATGAAAACAAGATCTATTTGTTAACAAAGGCCACAATTTAGGGCAAATATATGTTTTTAAATATGTCACTTCCACTTTAGCTACTACTTTTCCAATTAATATATCCCTTGACAAAAAAAATTCAGAGTAATATCCTAAAATAGAATTAAAATTTTTTTTTTTCAAATCTAAAATTTTAAAACTAAAATTTTAAAAATAGCACAAATAATTATATTTACTCTAAAATAATTATACATACATTTAAAACATTATATTTGAGTTTATTTTTTCTAATTTACGGTTTAACTTTTTTTTCTTAGAAAAATTTTCAATGTATTTTAATTATAAAATTGTACTATTATAAAAAATTTAAAGTAATAATATTATTTTTGAAACAAAAATTTAAAAATATGATATTTTAGAAAATCGGTTAGAGATCTATTATATAAAATTGTGTTAGACATTGTAGAAACAATAAAGCTTCATCTTCATGATTTGTGAAGATTCGAGATAGTACTAATGGTATATCTCACTGCTTCTTCATCTTTGTTTCTTTTATGTGTTGGGGTTTACGTGGCCTCTTCACTTACATTCAAAACATTTTCTGTATTGTTACGAAATTTTCTTCAAAATGGATTTGGGAATAAAGTTAAACTTTGTATGATTCTTGACATCGTAAAGATTCGATTTCATTACACGAGGATAAGGCTTAGATCGAACAAATTGAAGGTGACCCAATTGTGATTCGGAGAGTCCTTATTCATATAGTACAGATTATATGGTCATCATATTCATATAAGACCGTACATTTCTTACGTAAAAACACATATTATCGTAATATATAATTATGTATTATATATGCACTTTTGTTTGTATGTATTGAGATATTAATCCAAATCTCAAAATCAGAATATTACTATAAATATAGTGCATATAAAACTCATCTTAAACTAGTTGTAGGTCATGCATGTTCTACATTTTTATGAAAGACATATAATATGGTAAAACATTTTTCTTAAGTGTCTTATATTTTTTTTTCGATTTGCACTTGTGCATGTTAAAAATCGATAATGTAAATCATATAAACTCTAATTTACAAAATAATCCAAAATCAAAAACTCTAATTGACAAAATAACCCTCAAAATTTTAGTTAAGAAAGGATAATTTTATACTAAAGTTAACAGAATTAGTAATAGAGTAATACCCTAAAATAACATATTTTAAAGTTTTTCTTCCAAATCTAACATCATAAAATTAAATTCCCAAAATAACACAAATACTTATGTGAAAATACTTATTTATTCTAAATAAATTATACATAAACTTAAAGTATTGTATTTGGGTTCATTATTTTCAATTTAGAGTTTAATTTTTTTCTATTAAAATATAGTTTTAATGCATTTTAATCTTAAATTTGTGCTATTGTTGGAAATTTAAACTAATGATGCTATTTTTGGAACAAAAACTTACAAAGATATTATTTTAGACATTTGCCTTTAGTAATATTCTAAAATAACATTTTTAAAAAAAAATTTTCTAAATTTAACATTGTAAAATTAAAATTTCAATTATTATAAATAAATTATGCATAAACTTAAAACATTATATTTGAATTCATTTTTCTAATTTAGAGTTTAAATTTTTCTATTAATTTGAAGTTTTAATGTATTTAATTTTAAATTTGTGTTATTATTGAAAACTTAAACTAATAATGATATTTTGAATAAAATTTTTAAAAATGATATTTTAGATAATTGGCCTATGAGAATTTGAAAGTCAAAAGCAATAAGAAAAAATAAGTCCATTAATTTATAATATTCTAACTCTCTTATACATATCATACCACTAGACTGTCTAGACTAAAACTTACACGAAAATAATAAACTCATAATAATATCTAGGCTAAAAGGATTTTCACCATGTATTATAAATATCGTATTTATCATATATTTAAAAAAAAAATCAAAAACATCAAATGTTTAGTTATCTTATAATGCATTGAGTTTTTGGATAGTGTTGTTCCACTTTGTGAGTCACAACTCTTCCCTTTCTCCTCGCAAGTTATGGCATTCGTCAGTTCAGATTTCAGGACAGAACCCTAAAATGTGTTTTTTTGTGGATTTAAACGTTTGACCTCTCGAAATTTGGCCTCAAAATTAAAGAATCTCATTCGCACTTGTTCTTTGTAAATAAAACACGTAGTAAAGAGCGAAATCAAGAACGAGTTGATTTTATTATAAAATATTACATAATAGTCACTTTCGTAATCTATCCTTTCAAAATTAGGACAAAAACATTCATACATGTGTTTTTTGTCATCTTTGATTAGTCTCATTACATTGTTATTATATCTTTTTTTTTGTTTGTATACGTAAGTATATATGTCTTTATATTTAATCAAAGCCATAAAGCCCCAACGCGTTTCAGCATTGGAATGAGAGAGCGATTAAGATGAAGACTCATGACTTGGTTGGCTCCACCTACGAGTTGTCCTCCTATGAAAACCACTGGCACGGTCGGGCTGCAACCGAGCTGAGCCAATGCTTGCTCTATCTCGTTTCCTCTAGTGATCTCATCTAGTTCATAGATTGTTGGATTCACACCAAAATCTAAGAATAGAGTCTTGATTGTGTGAGACATACAACATGAATTCTTGCTGAAAATCACTACTGACTTCTCTGAGATCATTTTTTGTAACTTCTCCATTAATATTCAAGGAAATATATTTGTAAAGTTGCTGGTGCAAGAAAAAATTATAGTTGTGTTTAGATCAAAAGATTAGAGATGAGAAAATGTGATAGTTTTGGGTGAAGATGAGAAGTGAGTTTGAGTTTATGTGTTTGATGGGTTTGATGGAGAAAAGTGTCTATAAGTCCTCCTATATATATATAACTTTCTAAGGTTATTATATTATGGGTTTATGTATGACTTTTTCGAAGGAATCAACTTTATAGCACGAAATAAAGAACAAAATTCAAATAATAAAAATTATAATAATATTCGAAATAATTTGAGGCTATATATGATCGTTCTTGGCTTTTTGGCTCTTGCAGCTAAAGAATAAAACTAATTCGGTAAAACGTACAGCTAGCAATATCTCTCTTAGATGTGAAGAATATTTGATACGGACGAATCATTACATGTCTTTATAGTACGGCCATATATATTGTCAAAAGAGATATGATTTTATCACATTACTTACATTTTATCAAGTTGATTCTGCAGCATAATGTATAGTTTCCATTTAGTCTATCTAAGATCTGTGAATTACAGTGGTTAGTATAGTATTAGAATTCGATATCGGCCTCGAGATCGTAAGGTATATGAATATCGGCATGCAATTCCATACTATCTTACCACCTTACGTATGTTTTTGTGTGTGTCAACTTTAATTACATGTGTTTTACACTTATACTTGTAAGAAAATATATGCACGGTTTATTAAGTAAAAAAAGAAGAATGCTTGGTCAAGTGTTAGATATTTATTTTATTTACCCTTTTGGAAGGTAAACATGCATAAATTACAACACCATTATTGTGAATTAGTTTTTGAGAACCGTTTTTTTTCACAATGCAAAGATTTTTTTTTTTTTTTTTGTAGATGACTTATGAATGATATTAGATGTTCAAACTATAGATTTGGTTCTTGTTTATCCGTAAATAAATAATAGATTTGATTAAGGATGTTAAAATGAGGATATATATAATTAATGGATTTTTAATCGGTATTTAAAAAAATTAGATATTCATTTAAACTCATTTATAGATTAATGGGTTTAAATACATATTTATTTAAAACTCATTTATTAAAATAATTTTTATTTCAAAAATAAAGAATTTTATTAAACCTATTTAAATTTATGATTTAAAAATATTTTATAATAAATAATAAATAAATATTTTATAATAAACATTACGTTTTAATAAAAAATATAAACTACGTTTTTAATGTGAAAATACGGAATTGCATTTTGCCAAAAAAATGCAGAATTATATTTTTGGTGAAAATAATGAATTACGTTTTGACGAAAAATGCGAAATCACGTTTTGGATAAAAAATACAAAATTATGTTTTTGACGGGAAAATACGAAAATTACATTTTGAAAAAAATGTAAAATTAAATTTTTGACAAAAATACAAAATTAGACGAAAAATACGGAATTGCGTTTTTAGTGAAAAATACGGAATCACATTTTTAGCCGAAAAATAATTTCGTCTCATCCCAACCAATCTCATTTTTACTTCGAAGTTATATTTGTCTAATCGATTTTTATCATTATAACTGGGTGATTCGCTCGTCATATATTTTTTCAAATTTTTCTTTTATGAATCTTTACAATGTGAACATATTGTTAAAGTTCTTATGCCATAGTCGGACATTTAGAAATTTTAGAAAAATCTATTTTTAATATATTATAATTTGACTAGATATGACCAAAATAAAAAATAGTAACCATATTTTGGACCGTAATCATACCATTTTTAAACCATAACGGTATAAATGGTTAAAATCGTAATTGCGAATCTTATATATATATATATATATATATATTAATTAATTAAGGTTAAAAACTGATTAACTATAACAGTTAGTTAACTATAATTTTATCAAACATATCTTTGGTTAATCAAAGAATTAAAACTTTAACATTTTAACTAAAACCGTTTTTAAGATAAAATTAATATACCACTACCTAGTTATCTATATAACAGTAATAACTTAAAATAATATTTTTTTAAGTTTATCTTCTAATTTATTAAATTAAAAATAAATTTTCTAAAATATCATAAATTATTATGTAAAAATAATTATTTATCTTAAATAAACTATATATAAAAATAAAATATAATGTTTCGTTTCATTTTTTCCAATTCAGAATTTAATTTTTTTATTAAGAAGAGATTTTTAATTATTTTGTTATTATATTTGTGATATTTTTGGAAATTTAAATAATTACTAGTTTGGAATAAAAACTTATAAAAGTGGTATTTTAATCAATTGTCTTATCTATAATTAATGTGACATATAAAAATTATATATAAAGAATACTACAAACAAGAGTTGATTAGGGTAGGAATATATGCGACGGCGCAACGAAACTGTCGTTCGGTGAAGAGTAACTGGATGTACTCTACAGATAGAGGAATACTCACATTGGACCTAGTGCTTAGGTGGTTTGGCACTCTTTGGTTTGGAGTCATTTCATAAAATTCTACCAATATAAGAGATCCAATCTAAAATATCTAGAAATATGTTAACTAAACTTTTAAAGTGTATGTCCTAAAATTAATGATTTATATTTTTCCTATTATTATAAAAGATTTGAACTCATCTCAATATTGAATAATTTTTTGAAAAAAACTAGTGATGAAGTTTTTAGATTAACTTTTTGTATAAATGAAATATTTTAAAGAATTATCCATTTACTTATTTGGAACACATGTCTCTGTTGTTTTATCTTAATCTCGTACTTGGACATTACACCCATCTCGTCATCGGGTAATCTTCAATGAGATGTTACTTTTGATCAAAGATCTGTTAAGCTTCACTAGTGATCAATTGTGTCTTGAATTGAAGTTTGTGAAGCCATTGTATACAAAATTCAGAAACAACATCAACATAATGGGAAACTCTGCTGATCTGAGTCAAAGCTCACAAGTCTTCTCATTCATTACAATGCCAACACTGTGCTTTTTCTCTCCTCATGCTAAATTCTTACCTCACACCTTAATTAATTCTCTACATTTTATTACTCATTTCACTTCTTCAAAAAAAGTATAAAAAACCAAAATGCTAGGCTAAACATCTTCTGTACATCATTTTTTTCAAAGTTTAAACCAGTCTAGAGAATTTCATCTTTTAGTTTTAGTAATATAGGAATTAATTTTAATCAAAAAATAGAATAATATCCTAAAATAGCATATTTTTAAGTTTTTGTTCCAAATTTACCACTTTAAATTTAAAATTCTAAAAATAACACAATTTTTTCTTTGAAAATACATATTTACCATAAATCAATTATAAATATAATTAAAATATTATATTTATATTTTTTACAATATAGGATTAAATTTTGTTTATTAAAAAGAAGTTTTAAAATATTTTAATATTAAATTTTGTGAGATTTTTGAAAATTTTAAATTAATAATGTTATATTTAGAACAAAAAAATTAGGGGCATTTGCAAAATTCACATAAAAATTGTCGTCAATTGCAAGTTTGACAATTTAAACTTTTTTTTGCAAAACTAACTTTCTATCTCTATTTTATCCTTCAACAATAACTTTATTCACAACTTTGACATTAACTTAAAAAAAATAAAAACAACACAAAGACCATTATGAACAAATTTTTCAAAAATATTACGAAAATGTCATCTTCTTCATTGCACACAACCACCATTGTCGTGGTTGTTGGGAGCTCTTAATTCTATCGACACACCCACCTTATACCTCTATTCCTTCATCAAATCTCATTCATCTCAATCTCTTTCATTTTCTCTCTCATTTTCTTCCAATTTCTCTCTTCACTCTACATTCAAAAGCTTCCAACTTTGCAAAAATTCATCATTATCCGTTAAATCAAGCTTTTGGGAGTTTATATCGGTCATCATTTAAGTCGCATAGTTAAAAAACCAAGATCAAAGGTTAGTTTTCGTGTTTTGCTTTCGGTTATTTTTTCAGTTCATACAGTTCATACGTTTATTCCTATCAAAGCAGACTTTTCAGAGAAGTCTGCGATGTTTATTCCGATCAAAGCAGAAGTAAGAATAAACGCCGCAAACTTCGAGAAGTCTGCT
This sequence comes from Pugionium cornutum, assembly GCA_018901935.1. Lineage (NCBI taxonomy): Eukaryota > Viridiplantae > Streptophyta > Magnoliopsida > Brassicales > Brassicaceae > Pugionium > Pugionium cornutum. Next base: position 34,520,650 of record CM032164.1, on the reverse strand, counting down.
TTGATCGGAATAAACGTCGCAGACTTCTCGGAGAAGTCTGCTTCAGCTAGAATAAACTGTTTTTTTCACCAAAGCAGACTTCTCGGAAAAGTCTGCGATGTTTATTCCAATCAAAGTAAACTTCTCAGAGAAATCTGCTTTGATAGGAATAAACGCTGCAGACTTCGAGAAGTCTACTTTGATCGGAATAAACGTCGCAGACTTCTCCGAGAAGTCTGCTTTGGTGAGAAAAACAGTTTATTCCGGCTGAAGCAGACTTCTCCGAGAAGTCTGCGACGTTTATTCCGATCAAAGCAGACTTCTCCGAGAAGTCTACTTCAATGAGAAAATTTAGTATGTGTATAATGATCTAATCAAATTCATTAATTTTTACCGCAGATAATGGTCCAAATCGTTGTTGTTTGTGGGGAGTGGACTATTACAGAGACTTGGAATTTTTCTGTGGATAATATAAGAGGAAGAAAAATATTTGTAATTGAGGATGATTGCAAACATCAAGAACTTGTCAAAATGATACAAGATGATTTCAGATTCGATAGACAATTTGATGTGTTAGAGATAAGTTATGTTTTACCACCGGCGTTGTTAGATCAAATGTCGTGCGATACTTCTCCTATGAAAGTAACAAATGATAGACAAGTTCGTAACTTGGTTGAGTTATGCAAAAATCATGTTATACGTATTTGTGTCTCTGTGAAGCGTGAAAATAATTTGTCTGAGGGTGATGATGTCTCTGGTAATGATCAAGATTTAGTTGAAGATGATAAAGTTTACGATTACAGTCTTTACGGTAAATTAAAAAATGAAGATAGTTATGCATATGATAATAAATGGAGTTTTAGTGTTGAGGATCTAAAAAAAGGAAGTTGCGATCAACGACAAAGGTTAACTCTGGGATGTGTTGAAAATATATATGTGAACCAAAGTTTTCCTTGCAAGGCTGATTTGGTATCACATTTGCGTAGGATGTCGATTATACAGCAATTCGGTTTCAAGGTTTATAAGTCATCGAAGCAGTTGTATGTGATAATATGTCGTGTCAAAGATTGCGCATGAAAGGTTTGAGCTGCGGTCAAATCTAGTGAATCTAACACGTTTTGGGTGACGAAGTATGTGTAAGGTCATACATGTTCAATAACGGACATGTTGAATGGCCATAAACAAAGTACTCCAAGATACATTGCTCAGATGTTTATGGAGCGAGTTGGAATAATTGATGGAGTTACTCCAAAACACATCAAAGACTCAGTGAAGGTAATGTTTGGTATTTCTATGGATTATACGACCCCATACCGATCATTAATATATGCTCAAGAATTGGTAAAGGGAACATCCGAAGATGGATATGACAAATTGCCTGCATATTTGCAATCCATTCAGAAAACTAATCCGGGTACGATTACTGCTATTGAACTCGATGAGAATAGAAGATTTAAATATTTGTTCATCGCATATGGAATCTCGATTGTTAGATTTGAATATCTCTGAAGAGTTGTTGTGGTTGATGGGTCCCATCTCACTAGAAAGTACAAAGGTGTTTTGCTTGTGGCAACTGCACAAGATGGGAATTTTCAGACATATCCACTTGCTTTCGGGATTGTTGATTCTGAGAATGATGATTCGTGGGAATGGTTTTTCACGAAACTTTGTTGTTGTACAGCAGATGAAAATCTGTTGGTTATAGTTTCCGATAGACATAAATCCATAATGAAGGCATGCGCTCGTGTTTTTCCGCAAGCGCAACAAGGAATATGTTATTATCATCTTCAAAATAACATAATCACGAAGTTCAGGGGAAGACATTTATTATACTTGGTGAAAGGTGCTGCATACGCATTTACGATGACAGAGTTTAACCTTACATGGATGAAATTCGAAAAGTGAACAGTAACCTTGCAGATTACTTAGACAAAGCTGACGTACGTCTTTGGTCACGAGTTTACTTCACAGGAGAGAGATATAACATAAAGACAAGCAATATTGCAGAATCTATCAATTCTGCCTTAAAAGGAGCACGTGGATTTCCTATTTCGTATTTGCTTGAGTACATACGGGAAAAGTTTGGAAGGTGGTTTTGTAAAAGACGTGAGGACGCTATGAAACTAGAAACGCTGCACTTTCGAGGAGTTGAATATTTGTTGGCCATACTTTCACACGATGCACTCAAGCTAAAGGTGCAACGCATTGATAGTTGGGAGTTTTATGTGACAGGAGGTTCGCGAGATTGTGTTGTTGACTTACAACATCATAAGTGTGGGTGTCGTGTGTTTGACATTAAAAAAAATATCGTGTGAACATGCTATTGTAGTTGCGATGACGATTGATATGCATGTGTCTACGATGGTATCTCCGTTCTACACGAAAAATTACTTGTACGCGGCATATGGGCATAATATTTATCCAAAAAATGATGAACTCCAAGTTGTTTCCAAAGCAAGATGTCTTCCGCCGTTTGTCGGACGTCTTCCTGGCCGACGGAAAAAGTCTAGGTACCAAGCGTTTCTTGAACTTGCGTTAAAAAAAGGAGCGAAGCCAAGAAAAACGCACAAACAATATACTTGCTCAAAATGTAAACAACCCGGCCATAATTGATTGAATTGTGTAAGTCTAGTTTTATTGTTGTTGAGGAGACTAACATTTTCCTTTATTTTGTTTTGAAATATTTTTGTTTTGTGTAGCATGTACAATATGGTGAAAACTAAAGTAAGGAGTAGTCTGCAAAACATTCTGTCGAGAAGTCTGCAAATAAGTATAGGAGAAGTCTACAAAAAAGACATCCGAAAAATCTACAGCAAGGTTTGCCGATATAAGAATGTATTTTATGAAACATGGACACAGTCATGGACAAAATCATTTCAATTTCAATTAGTTAGAAGGCACAATGTCATCGATGGTGTGTTACAAAAACATCCAACACCATCCTGCACCATAATTACAACATATACATTCTACACAACAACTTCCAACATAACTAATTATGCATAATACTAAGTCATACTACTAAGTCATACTAAGTCATATTACACATCACCCATAAATATCAAGCAGATCATACGACCTTTCGTCTGTCCCACATTGATTAGTCTTATCGAATATCTCGGCAGCTAACTTCTCTCTAATACTTTAGCTACTTTAGCGGCTTTTCCAGTTACTCGGGATTTCCGATTATTCCATTTCCTGATGTTAGCAATGTACATCGGTCTCATAGAAGGATATATCTTTCAATACGATAGTTATATGACAAGTGGATCTTTTTAGCTTTCATGTTTGCATCACATAAGACACTAGGAAATGGCAATCCAAGCGCATGACACTCAATGTAATTCAGCGTAAATACCCCACAGTCTCCACTCTTAATGTTTTGAGGAACTCCATGACCTTTAATGCGTTCATGTGTGTACTCATCGCATGGATATTTACCTTTCTCGTGCTTAGGAGATAACTCATTCAAAAGAGCTGGAAGCATATGAGCAAATGGCTTCACAACCGTGGATATACGATCATCGGTCGTGTGATTGACATTGTTGTCCCATATTACTATGTGACGCATCGGTATTGATATCTACACAACGACCCAATGGTTACCCATTACATGCAGCAGTGAATATATGTCATCAACTTCGAGGCCCCATGTCTTTCCGGTTTTGCAGTATGATGGTTTAGTTCCTGCATGATAGTCAAATGCTCCTGGAGGGAGCAGTCACCCTGAACCATCTGCATTCCCGGTGGAATTCAAGAAATACTTGTGATGGCTAGACCAAACCATCTGGAAGATGCAATCAACGTAGCAAATCCGAGTGCTCCTGAACCATTCTGGATGCTTGTTGAAACGAAGCCGCAAAAGGTTAAGTCCAGCATCCATATGCTACATTTACACATAAAGTTTGCAATGCTGATCAGAAGTATGCAATGCTAATCAGAAGTTTGCAATGCTAATCAGAAGTCTGCAATGTTAAAAAATATACCAAATCGTTGAGCCATTTCTGAGGACCCCAGAGAATGAGAAACCACGTGTTTGATTTCTTTGAAGTATCACTACACAAAAAGATTCTAAAATAAGATAACTTGCATAACAAAATTCTAAAATAACTTGCACGACAAGATTCTAAAATCAGATAACTTGCATGACAAGATTCTAAAAAGATTACTTACTTGTCAAGTTTCAACCAATCATTGAGCACATTTACTTTCTGTCTGTCAACTTCAGTGAAGGGATCATACCCACCACCACGTTTTTTGTTTGTAATTATTTCTTTCACGGTGCTATTTCCTTGGAACGGTGATTGTTGTGTGGGACAAAGTTTACGTATTCTAACACTTTTGGCGCGTTGAACAAGCATTGCTGCCTTTTTTTAGTGTTTTGTTTGTGTTTTAAAGCAGACATATCATCTTTCGGCTTTTTTTCTGTGCGTACGTATTCTACACTGCTCTGCTTCCCTCGGTAGACACTTTCACTTGTTCCTCCTTGTTTTTGATTAACGCGGGATCCATCCTTAAATAAAATTCCATAACACAATCAAATCTTTACTCAAAATATGTATTAGGTGTTAATTATCAAACCATCAAACCACATAGCGAAATAAGTTCAATCAATAGTGTACACAAATGAGGACCAAATAAATCACTTCTATTTAAAAACCCGTGATCGGGTTGTTAGAGTACTAATCGCACCAAACGCACCACCTTCCCCGACAATGTTCAGGCCCCCCTTAAGCTGCTCCAGATTTCTCTCCATGACGTCCACCTTCTGCAACAATGCATCCACTTTTTTCTCGACATTTTGAATGCCGACCATCACATTCTTAGAGAAACTCGAGAAACATGTCTCGAAGTGGGACTTCATCGTCTCCATCATTTCTGTCCTATCCACATTCCGTGGCGCACTCTGGAATAGAAATGGTGAATCTTCATCTGGCTCGTGCTTTCTTTTCTGAGGAATCACCTTACCAACATCATCAAGCTGAAACAACCCATCCATGAAGCCTCCAGGGTGCCAATGGGAGGCATCAAACTCAAAAGACCCAAAATGTTGGAAATGCACCTTGATGATGTTGGTACAGCTGTCATCAACAACGTTATCTTTCCAATATGGAAACATATCGTCGAATTCCTTCACAACGAAGTGTTGTACGTTCTTCTGCATAACCAAATACCAAAATTAGAAACGGATGGAGATGCAATACAAAAACACCAAACGTACCTGACTCTAAAGAGCAACTTTGATGTTCTTTCTGCCTCGGGAGCCTCGGAAGGAGAGTAAGGGAAGAGTATGGGAAGGAGTGATGGGTTCACCATACTTTAATGTAAAGTCTGATAGAGCAAAATAAATTCAAATCTGAAAAACTTGAACAAACCCATCAATGGAGTAAGTAGACCTACCCAAGTCCTTATCTTTTATGGATAAAATTAGCTTTTTAAAAGCTACTCTGTCCCATGGGTAGCTCTCAAATGCAGCGAGATTCATCACCAGTCTAGCATAGTTGACATTGGTGCATGCTCTACGATCACGAGCGTCAATAAAAGTCGCGAAAATGACCAAATATCCTAACCTAATCCTATCATCACGAGACCAGGAACTACAATTTGAACAAGCCTCGACCAAATTCCGAATGCTAGGGCCTTCAAAAATACGAACCCCAATCTTCTTCCAAAACAACCTCATCTCCATCGTGACTTCAATATCCGGCTCTTTAGCTAAACTGTCATCATATTTGCAGTTCAACCCAATAAAATGCTCGAACTCATTAAGGGAGAACCTTACCAGATTATCACCAACAAAACACCAAATCTCGTATTTGGCAGTAGAGAGAAGCTGGAAGGTGAGCATGTGGTGCACAAGCCTAGAAGCCCATGCGAAATCGAACTTGTAAAATTTAAGGCATACACCGAGAGGAGAACTACATAAGTACTCTCATTCATCAGCATGGAGCGCAGCCTCAAGTGCAGACATGAGCTCAGCATCGCAAGAATGATATCCGATGCTTTTTTGTGGGGGTTGCTCAGTGTCTTTTGTAAAGAGGTGAATTGGGAGACTATCTTTCTGCATTTTCAATACTGCAATCACAAAAAAATAGTTAAACAAAATAATAGGAAGCATCGAGAAGTTTGCTTTGAAAAAAATAGGAAGCATCGAGAAGTCTGCTTCGAAAAAATAGGAAGCATCGAGAAGTCTGCTTCGTAAAAAAATAGGAAGCAGACTTCTCTCGAGAAATCTGCTTCGGAAAAAAGGAAACATCGAGAAGTCTGCTTTGAAAAAAATAGGAAACATACTTCTATCGAGAAGTCTGCTTCGAAAAAATAGGAAGCATCGAGAAATTTGCTTCGAAAACAAATAGGAAGCAGACTTTTCGAGAGATGTGTGCTTTGAAAAAAAATATGAAGCAAACTTCTCTCGAGAAGTCTGCTTTAGAAAAAAAAAATATAAAGCAGACTTCTCTCGAGAAATCTGCTTTGAACAAAAAATATGAAGCAGATTTCTCTCGAGAAGTCTGCTTTGAACAAAAAAATATGAAGCAGACTTCTCGATAGAAGTCTGCTTCATAATTTATTTTCGAAGCAGACTTCTATCCAGAGAAGTCTGCTTCTTAAATAATTTAGGAAATAGAAAAATGCAATAAAATAAACCGCGAACGAAAGCACAATGCCGGAAATCACAGAAAAATACAACAAAATAAACCGCGAAAGCAAGCACAATCCCGGAAATCACAGAAAAATGCAACAAAATAACCGTCCACGCAAGAACAACCCTGGAACCAGTTAAAAATATCAGTGAGACAGTTAAAAATCTTCAGAAAATCTATGAAAATCACATACCTTTGACGGCGGTAGGGGATTCAATTCGGAGACAATGGAGAATTTATACAAAAACAACCAAAACAAAATTTATACATGGGGTTTATTTAAACCGCGAAAATTATTTTTTTCAAATACTACAGTTAAAAATCACATATCAAAACAAAAATGTTTTCCAATATCATAGTTAAAAATCACAGATATTGCAAAATATTCAGAAAATCTATGAAAATCACATACATTTGACGGCGGTGGGGGATTCAGAGACGTAAAGGGAGAAATCTATACAAAAAAACAACCAAAACAAAAAAATTTCACCTTTTTAAAAGAGGTAAAAATTTTTTTTTCAAATATCATAGTTAAAATAAAACCGCGAAACAAAAATTCAAAACCATTTTCAAAGTGTTTCTTACCGCGAAAAGGGTTGCACCATAGGGGACTCCGAAACGTCAGGATATCTATGAAGAAAAAAACACAAAACCATCAGACATCAACTAAAAACCGTCAAACATCAACTAAACATGCAGATCTATGAATGAAAAACAAAAAACTGTCAAACATGCAGATCTACTCATACCGTCTCGGGGGAAAGAGAAGACGTCGGGGGAAAAGAGAGATACAGACAAAACCTTACACCTTACCATGGGGCAAGAGAAAAAGAGACGGCGACAAGAGATAGATATGAGGGCGAGAGAAACCGAAAACCTTACCGAGAGAGGTATGACGGAGAGAGCGAGAAAACCTTACCGCGGTAACGAGAAAGCCGGCGAACGGTGAGAAAGACAGCGACAGAGTAAGCGGCGGCGAGAGAGAGAGAAACAAGTTTTTTTTTGCCCGAAAATAAGTGGTAAATTATTAGGGTTTTGGCTTATATACTTGTGGTAAAAATCGGTTAGGTTAAACTATCAAATCACTAAACCACGGTTTGATAAAAATTCTCGGTTTGCACAGACTTCTAGATGTCTGCTTTGTAAAAAAATACAAAGCAGACTTCTCGAAGTCTTCTTTGTAAAAAAAATAAAAAGCAGAGACTTCGAGAAGTCTGCTTTGTATTTTTACATAACCCTAAATTCTAAATTGAAGAAAACCGGTTTAGTTATATTTAATTTCCGGTTTGTGCAAACTTCTCGAGAAGTCTGCTTTGTTAATTCTACGACAACATCTTGAGAAGTCTGCGTAACCCTAAACCCTAAATAATAAGATTCACTAAATGTACAAAAGTTTTGTTAAAAATTGGATGAATATATTGAAGATAGTTAAGTAAATACAAAACTCAACTCAAACAATTTTCCTTTAAAAATTTGTAAATCTAAATTTTCAAATTTATCATATGTTATTTCAAATTCTAGCATGAATTCTCTACACAAAAATCAACTATTAACCCACAACACATAACAACAAAAACTAGCAAATATTTTATACCATTAGATCGAATCTAATCTCTTTATTTTTGAATTCATTATAACTTTTACGTGCTTTTGATATGTATATAAATTATGTTAATAGCAATTTTAATTTTTTAAAATAATTTAAAATTTTTATTTGATTTAGGTTATTTATTTACAAAGCAGCCGGAATAAAATGTTTTTCTCACCAAAGTAGATTTCTCTGAGAAGTCTGCTTCAGCCGGAATAAACTGTTTTTCTCACCAAAGTAGACTTTTCCGAGAAGTCTGCTTCAGCCGGAATAAACTGTTTTTCTCACCAAAACAGACTTCTCCGAGAAGTCTGTTTCAGCCAGAATAAACTGTTTTTCTCACCAAAGCAGACTTCTCCGAGAAGTCTGTTTTGATAACAAAAAAACACGCAGAGACTGAAACATAATTGACATTTCGACATTATTTTTTAGACAAAAAGAGTGTTCATTAATTTCTCCATCCTCATAGGTTAGTTTTGCAAAAATGTTTTCATGTGGGTTAGACTTGTATTTAGAATCAAGTTTTAGATTATTTTTAGCAATTACCCCAAAAAATTAAAAATGTTATTTTATCAATTTTTACGCGCATATTATAGTGTTATTAAATGCATGTATTATATTATATATATATATATATATATATATATATTAAAATGTATAAATAAGAAAATGGAAAAATAAAGATACAACATGTTCTTAATTAAGTTCTAATAATTTATTATAAAGTTTGCCCACAAGTTACAAAATACGTATTCTCATCATCTATCATTTCAAAACTTAGATAGACAAAACATTCATACACACATTTATGCAAAAATGTTTTCATGTGGGTTAGACTTGTATTTAGAATCAAGTTTTAGATTATTTTTAGCAATTACCCCAAAAAATTAAAAATGTTATTTTATCAATTTTTACGCGCATATTATAGTGTTATTAAATGCATGTATTATATTATATATATATATATATATATATATATATTAAAATGTATAAATAAGAAAATGGAAAAATAAAGATACAACATGTTCTTAATTAAGTTCTAATAATTTATTATAAAGTTTGCCCACAAGTTACAAAATACGTATTCTCATCATCTATCATTTCAAAACTTAGATAGACAAAACATTCATACACACATTTATGTGTTTTCTTATTTTATCATTATTAGATTTGTTTTATATGATTATCAAACTACCTTTAAAAAGATAAGTATGTTTTTATATTTTATCAAAGCCACAAAGCTCCAACACGTTTAAGCATTGGAATGAGAGAACGATTGAGATGCAGACTCATGACTTGATTAGCTCCACCAACGAGTTGTCCTCCTATGAACACAACCGGCACGGTCGGGCTGCAACCAAGCTGAGCCAATGCTTGCTCTATTTCTTTTCCTCTGTTGATTTCATCTAGCTCATAGATCGTTGGATTCACGCCAAAATCAATGAAAAGTGTCTTGATTGTATGAGACATACAACAAGAGTTCTTGCTGAAAATCACTACCGATTTCTCAGAGATCATTTTCTGAAGCTTCTCCATTTTATAATGTGAAATGATATTTGTAAAACAAAATTCACGATTATAGATGAAGATTGGAAAACTAAGGGGAATTATGGATATATTTGGGTTATATGTGTTTGGTTGGTTTGATGTAGAGAAATGTTGATAAGAGTTCTATATATATAGCTCTCAAAGGTACGTCGTTATTATTATTATTTGTTTGTCAAATACCTTTGTAATGTACGTAAAGCTATCATATTATGGGTTTGATATAACACTTTTTTAGAGAATCTACTTTAGCACAATAAGAATTATAACATTTCAAATTAATAGTGACTATATGAAAAAATTTGAGGCTATCAATGGTTCACACCTTCTTGACTCATTGTCACTTGCAGGCTACAGAATAAAACTCTCAACTAGTTTGGTACAGAGAACAAATCTCTTAAATGTGAGGAATATTTGATACAAACGAATTAATTATGTCAACTCTTTATAGTACGGATATATGATACGTTTAATTAAGTTTATTTTGCATATATAGTGCATAGGTTTTCATATATTTTTAAACTATTAGATACTTTGGACCCATTGCATCTTAATCTATCTAAATCAATGTTAACTACATTTATACCTATGTCTATATGTGGAAAAATATTAGTAAATTATAAAATATTGTTAATTACTAAATATAAATTAAATATTTAGATAATTTTAATTTTCTTTAAAATTATTTTTAACATTAATTTTTATCTATGTAAATTAAGAAAAAAATAATTACTTTTTATGAATTTAATAATATTTTTTAGTTTAATAAAGTATATTGATTTTTTAAACAAATTAATAACAATGAAATATATCGTAAGTATTATAGTAATTTAAACTTATTTATATGTTTATTTGAAATTAATTTTATTAATAATACATTGATATTTCTGTTAATAATACGTCAGAATAAAATTATTTTTTTAAATATTTCTTAAATAATATATTATGGATTGTTGCCACACTATAATTCAAACCGACATATGTTTGATGCTTTACAATGAACAAATCCTTTAAATTTCCTTATATATAATGAAGGTTTGTGAATCAAATACCATCTAAATTTGACATTGGTTGAAAACCTTTATTTAAAGCCTAACATGTGATATATAAACATGAAGATGATAAAACTCGAGATCGTAGGTATATCTCCAGAATAATCTTTTGTTTTTGTTGAGTTGAGGATTACGTGGCCTCTTCATTTACCAACAAAACATTTTATTCTCACAAAATTTCATCATCAGTTGATTTGAGAATAAAGGTACGTTCTGCAATATTCTTGACATCCGTAAAGTTATATCTCATTCCATGACGATAAGTCTCAAAATCGAACCACATTTTTTTGGTGTTTTTCGTACTTCTCTTGATCGAATGTGGCTCACTATTGATCCAAAGAGTCATTCATATACGATAAATTACAAAGTGTTCACATGTATATATGGCATGTACATGTCTTACTACCTACAACAACAAATAGTATGATCGCATCTAGTTTCATACCCTAATTAATACTACAAAATTTAAAGATAGAGAAAAATATCAGCACATTATATTATATTTATATATTTATTTCATAAATATAAATTAGAAACATACATAATTTATTTTTTATTTAAAATATTTTTAAATTTTAATATTGATTATATAAATAAAATAGATAATGAAATCCGATTATATAAATGAATTTAAATTATATATATCTTACATAAATAATATTATTAAATAGATATAAAATTATAGATATGATAAATATTCAAATAAATCAAATTTTTATTTTGTATTTTATTTGACTAATATTTTAAAATAGTTAATATTTTGTTTTATATTGTGTTTATTTTTTTATGTCAAAATATTAAAGATTTACATATAATATAATGTTAAATATTTGTCTAATGTCATTTTTATAAATACTCTACCACATTAACGTGACATATTTATAAATTACACAAGATGAAGTTTTTTTGTTAAAATATTTATCAATTAATATATTAGAAATATCATTATCTATATTATATGCATGTAAGCATGCATGATTTAGTAAGAAAAATATTTTGTTATTGAGTATTAGATATTTAATTAATTACTATTCGATGGTAGATTAACACTCTACTAGATTTATACCCACGCCATGCGTGGGGAAAATATTCGTAAATTATATTTTATTATTAAATATTTATATAATTTTAAATTTTATTTAAATTTACTTTTAACATTAATTTTTGTATATATAAATTAAGAAAAAAATAATAATTATTTTTTATAAATTTAATAGTATTTTTTGTTAGTTTAATAAAATATATTAATAGTCTAACCAAATTAATAACAATGACATATATTGTAATTATTCGAATAAATTAAGCCTATTTATATATTTATTTGAAATTTATTGTAATGATGAAATGTAAATATGGTATTTCTGTTAATAACGTGAGAGTAAAGTTATTTTCTTAAATTTTTTCAAATAATATATTAGGAATTAAGTAATAATTTAAATTTATTTATATTTATTTGAAATTATTTATAAATTAACGTATTAAAAATTTAAAGAAATAAAAATTATTGTTTTTACAAGTGTAATACTATTTTTTGGTTAGTTGAATAAAATATATTGATTCTCTAACCAAATTAATATCAATGGCATGTTTTGTAATTATTTTAGTAATTTAAACCCTTTTATATATTTAGGCTGAAACTCGTTGTGGTGTTGACACGTCAGCATGGTATTTTTGTTATTAACACGTCGTGGTAAGGTTACTTTGTTAAAAAGTTTCTCAAATAATATATTAGGGATTACTGTGATTTAACATGTACAAAAAGATTTGTAAAGACTCATTCCATTTAATGTTAGGTACATGTTCGTTTAATGACAAACTAGGATAGTACAAGAAAAGTTTAATATTTTACGTTTTATATTAAAATAAATTTTTTAATAAAATATAAAAAAGATTTATCATATTTTTTATTGTGTTATTCATAACTATAAATTTTTATAAAAATTTAAAAATACTATTTATAGTATTAGTCAATACTTATTTATTCTATATACATAATTTTTTTCAATTTATAATTTAATTATTTCTATTAAAAAGATATTTTAATATATATTTAAACTTAAAGTTGTATTATTATTAAAATTTAAATTAATATGCTATTTTTAGAATAAAAATTAAAAAACAATATGGGTTGTTTTTAGACTAATATGCTATTTTTAGAATAAAAATTTAAACTAATATGCTATTAAAAAATTAAACTAATATGCTATTAAACTAATACGTTATTAAACTAATTAAAATGTTTAGATAATAAAATAAATAATTTATATTTGAAATTGAATTAATTAGTAAAATTGTTGAAAATGAATATGGTGATGACACCTAAACAATTTTTATTTTCAATGCTTATCCTTTAATATATAGTTGATACAACCTTTTAAATTTCGAAGTAGTGTAAATAGGATATATAAAGAAAAAATAGTTCATGATTTGTTCAAAGGTATGGGATTCTTCATGCCGACTCAATTGCCTTTGTTAGATCGGCCTGATTTTCCTACACAAACCCACAAAATAGCATGTCTTGTAAGAGATTTCTTTTAGCTACTTTTCACAATGATGATAATGATATCAAATTAGTTACCAATAGAGCATATCACACTATAACTTATTTGAATTTTCGTACCTCTACGGCATCAACTTTATCTTCTTCCTTTACCGGAATTTCATCGGTTTCTGTGACCGTAGTTTCCTCATTTTCATTGGTCAGAGTTTCTTCAACTTCTAATTCCGTTTGTACATCAACATTACCATCAGTTTTGTCTTCTTCTTCCACCATCGCTTCAATATCAATCTTTTCTGCAAAACCATGCAACGTCTTTCAATATTTTCTATATATCACATCCAACAAAAGTAGTTCTATAATATCTACTTTTGCATTTTGCATATATGTATAGATTCTTGTAACAAAACATCAAGTTAACTTCACAATTCTAACGTATAATAGTTGAAACTTTATCGACATTAAAAATGACAAATCTTCAAATAATATATATATATATATATATATATATATATATATATATATATATATATATAAACAGATAAACCAATTAATTAGATTATATTGTTTGCATACCTTTTTGTTCATCAATGGGCAAACCGCTGTGATTCACGTCATTTACAGTCTCCTCCGTCACAATGTTTTCCTCCACTATTGCCGTCACCGGCCGTGAAGTGGTCGTTCCCTTTTCCTCTGTCACAACATTCTCCGACACTATCGCTGACACCGATGCCGAAATGAACGGTTTCTTTTCCTCCGTCACAACATTCTCCGGTATTATCGCTGACGCTGGTGGCGAAGTGGTCGGTTCCTTTTCCTCCGTCACAACATTCTCCGACACTATCGTTGATACCGGTGACGAAGTGAACAGTTCCTTTTCCTCCGTCACAACATTCTCTGGCACCATCGCTGACACCGTTTGCGAAGTGATCGGTTCATGTTGCTCCGTCACAACATTGTCCGGCACTATCGCTGACACTGGTGGCGAAGTGATTGGTTCCTTTTCCTCCGTCGCAACATTCTCCGGCACTATCTCTGACACTAGTGACGAAGTGATCGGTTCTTTTTCCTCCGCCAAAACAATCCCCGACACTATCGGTGACGAAGTGATCGGTTCGTTTTTCTCCGTCACAACATTCTCCGGCACTATCGCTGATACTGGTTGCGAAGTGATCGGTTCCTTTTCCTCTGTCATAACATTCTCCGGCACTATCGCTAACACTGGTGATGAAATGATCGGTTCGTTTTTCTCCGTCACAATATTTTCCGGCATTATCGGTGATACCGGTTGCGAAGTGAACGGTTCCTTTTCCTCCGTTATAACATTATCCGGCACTATCGCTGACACCGGTGACGAAGTGATCGGTTCGTTTTTCTCCGTCACAACATTCTCCGGCACTATCGGTGTTACCGGTTGCAAAGTGATCGGTACCTTTTCCTCCGTCACAACATTCTTCGGCACTATCTCTGACACCAGTGACGAAATGATCGGTTCTTTTTCTTCCGTCAAAACAGTCCCTCGCACTATCGATGACAAAGTGATCGGTTCGTTTTTCTCTGTGACAACATTTTCCGGCACTATCGTTAACACCGGTTGTGAAGTGATCGATTCCTTTTCCTTCGTCAGAACATTCTCTGGCACTATCGCTGTCACCGGCGGTGACGCGGTATGTTCCTTTGCCTCCGGTTTTGTGTCGCCTTTCGTCTCTTCTGCCGTCTTCTCACCGCAATCTCCTCCTGCTTCTTTGTCCTCTCGTTTCTTGGTAATGTTCTCTACGGTGATCTTTGGTCGTTCGTCGGAAACTGCGGCGGAGATATCGCTTGTTTTCTGGCACCGGCAGCTTCCTTGTCTTTTAATTATTTCGCTCTCTTTGCCCTTAACTGATTCAGCTTCTGAAGGTTTTCTGATCGTCGTGGTGTTTCCCGTAACAACATCGTGTTTTGATTTTCCACAGCCCATCGTAATTCCTCTAGCTAGAACCAATTCTTTTTCAACCAATAACCATTGTTTTCTTGTTTCTATTAATTCTATGAATTGTGAAAAAAACACAAAGGGTTGATGAGAACAAAGATGAACCTATTGACGGATTTTTATTGAAGGAGATTGAAGAAATTAAAACTATATAACTAATTCCAGTTGTTTTTGTCTTTTTGCGTTGTGATTCAGTTTTGTTAGAAAAAGTATATTTTCGTTTTCGTTATTGTTCGGTGTTCCAAACTTAAGGCGACACCATTTAAAAATTAATTCATTTGGTTATTTTTTTCAATAATAGAATATAATGGTTATGCTTAATTAAGAGACACAAGAGATTTTCAATTGAAATGCCGTAACCAATAGCATTATATCAATAAAGATAGACTAAAAGATATAATTGATTTTTACAAGATGTTAGACCGATTGTACAGCTCCCATTTCCACCACACTTCTAACATTATCTTACAAAATGAAAACAACTTTACCATATACTACTCTCCTTGCAGCACAACCATTTGCCTTTCTCTTTGTTTTCTGTTTCTCCTTTAATCAGAACTTAGAAGAAACGTTCGGTTTCATTTAGAGTGTTTGTATATCTTTTTAGCCACTGATTATATTATACTCTCAAAACAGAGCTTCCCTTGGTGCCCCGATTAGGTTAAGTGCCGTTGCTGCGATGTGAGACGGCATGAGCCCAGCTTCAGCCAGTTGATCAGCTGGTGCACCGTGCTCGATGTAACGATCAGGCAGTACCATTGGTCTCCACTGTACATACCATACCATTTCAAATTATTAAACCAAAAAAAAACACTGATCAAAATATTAGGAAATTTTTATGTGAAGTAACCTTGAGCTTGCCATCGAGAAGACCATCCAGAGCAAGAAACTGAACCACGTGTGATCCAAACCCTCCAATAGAACCTTCCTCAACAGTAATCAGTACATCATGCGACTTAGCTAAGCTGCGAATGAGAGTACGGTCCAATGGCTTGCAAAACCGTGCATCCGCTACTGTTATGTTAAATCCGCGTTCTTCAAGCATTACTGCCGCTCCTAAGCAGCTCTGAACCGCCGAGCCATAACCCAACAGCGCAACCCTTTCTCCTTCCTTCAAAATCCTACCTTTCCCAATCTGAAGTAATAAACCAAAAGATATGTTTGTTTCTGTGAAAATGATAAGGAAAGAGAGACGAATATGAGAGGATCAGATTAAGTTATATACCTCAATCGGAACACCTTTGTTTCCGGGAGGTAATGCAACACCAATACCATTACCTCTAGGGTAACGGAAACAAGAAGGGCGATCATCAATCGAAGCAGCAGTTGCAACCATGTTAAAGAGCTCTGCTTCATCTGATGGAGCCATCACTATCATGTTAGGAAGACAAGCCATAAAAGTCACATCAAAAGCTCCACAATGTGTTGGACCATCAGCTCCCACAAGTCCAGCTCTATCCATCGCAAATCTCACTGGTAATTTTTGCAAATCGACATCATGTACAACCTAAAGTTATAACCAACATATAATCTATTAGTTTTTCTCAAAAATGTTTTGTTTGGAAGTTAAATTATCAAAAATGTTGAACTTGCCTGGTCATAAGCGCGCTGCATAAAAGAAGAATAAATTGCACAGAATGGTTTAAGGCCTTCACAAGCTAAACCCGCAGCAAAAGTAACTGCGTGTTGTTCCGCTATTCCGACATCAAAACATCTTGTTGGGAAGCGACGTTGGAAGAGATTTAACCCAGTCCCACCTCCCATGGCTGCATGAATCGCAACCACATCTTTGTCTACCTCCGCTTCTGCTATTAATGCCTCGGCAAAATAAGTTGTGTAGGATTGAGTCTTATTACTAGTTTTGAACTGTTTACCCGTCGCTGGATCGAATTTCACAACACCTGAAAGAAAACGAATCAATATATATATCGCACTGCTTACGAAGTAAAGAGAAACATTTGTCTAGTTAAGTCAAATTACCATGGTATTTGTCATCAGCTCTCTCTGCATAAGGATAACCGCGACCTTTCTCTGTCACAACATGAATAAGTACAGGACCTGTGGTTCTAGCACTTTTAACTTCTTTAAGAATGGCTACCATATCATCTATGTTGTGTCCATCAACTGGACCAATATAGTAGAGACCGAGTTCTTCAAAGAGTGTTGATCCAGTCCCACTTATCATTCCTCGAGCATATTCATCTACCTTAGCAGCCAATTGGTGCATTGGCCCGCCTATTTGCTTTGTCACACCCTATACAACAAAAGCTAAAAATTCTTATTAACTCCTCAAAGACCAGAATTTCTTTACCTTACCACCATTCTACAAAAGAAATAGAATTTACTGCTTGCCTTTGCAACTTCTCTCAACTCCCTAAGAGCCGGGTTAGACTGTAACCGATTAAGCGCACTGCTCAGTGCTCCAACAGGTGGACTTGGACCATCCAAAGTAGCAGTAGGTAATGACACTTGCTTGTTGTCATTAAGAATCACAATCATATCAGAGTCTAGGTATCCGGCGTTGTTCATGGCTTCATAAGCTTGCCCTGCAGTCATAGCACCATCACCAATCACAGCAACCACATTGTTGCTCTTCCCCTTCAAATCCCTTCCTACCGCCATACCTGTAAAGCCAAAAACTCCTAATTCAGTTTCGTTTCCTGTTATTATTTACTATCTAGACACGGCACAAGACAAGGAAACCAAAGTGATTGATTACCCAAGCCAGCAGATATTGTGGTTGAACTGTGTCCAGTACCAAAGCAATCATGTTCGCTCTCTCCTCGCTTGGTGAACCCCGAGAGACCATTAGTTTGCCTCATTGTCGGCATCTTTCCTCTTCTCCCGGTAAGAATCTTGTGAGGATAAGACTGATGACCAACATCCCAAAGAATCTTATCCTGTGGAGTATTGAAAATGTAATGAAGAGCAACAGTGAGCTCCACCACACCAAGACTTGACCCCAAATGTCCACCGGTTTTCGAGACGTTGAAGATCACATCAGATCTCAGCTCATCAGAAAGCTGTTTCAGTTCCTGCAACGAGTTACCAAATGCCACCAAACTATCAATTTAGGGAAAAAGGACAAAAGGTTCTCAAGGCTTTTGGGTGATGAAATATTTTTACCTTGATGGAAAGATTTTTCATATGGATTGGGTAGTTAATTGTGTCAAGTAAAGGAGTTGGTGGTCTGTTTGAATAATATTCACCCTTCTCTGCCAGTGAAGCATTCACTCTTGCCTTTCTGTTTGACTGTACACAACCCAAATCGCAACAACAAACATAAGAACAAAGGTGTCATTTTTATCCAATCAGTTTTCCAGAAATTAGAACCGAAGGCAACCCAAAACTGCAAATTATTTGTTAATTTGAAAAATTCGTTTTCAATTTCGAATAATTAACCTAAAAGGTGTCGGATTCGTTTGACTTCTGTCAAAGATGAAGTAAACCCATTATTTAAGTAGCGGTTTAAACAGATGGGCAACTACAAATCTCAAAAAAAAGTTAAGAGGTTACCTAATATGATTTTTGATCGATGATCATACCTGGCAATTGTTGAGTCTCGGACATGGAGTTGGGAGATCTGTAGCTAAAGATCGAGAAGAAGATAGAGAAGTTGATTTGCAAGAATCTGTTAAAGCTCCTTTGGTTATTGTGTAAGAAGGAAAGGCAAATGCAGACAGAGCCATTACAGAGAAAAATAAGAGACTTGAAACAAGGGAAAATGTGAGTAATCAAAGGATTTATAAAGAATAAAGAGAAAACTAATTGAGGTTTATCAAGAACAGTAAAAAAGAAGAAGAATAATTGCACTTTAGAATCGACTAAAAGTGAGAAGTGATGATGAATTTGGTGGAGGTGGTAAGTGGTGACAATGGTGGAGAGTAGAAGAAGACAAAAAAAAAGATGGGAGACTATTAATGGCTGATGAAACAAAACGTAAAGAGCCAACTTCAATACCTCATGGATTACAAATGTTATGTAACGGTGTTGATATATAAAATAAAAAGAGAGAAAAAGTTCAAAGATTTGAGATGGTTCGTGATCCGCAGAGAAATTGAGATTTTGGTTGGGCCACGTCAACCAGGAAATCCAGGTTTTGGATAGATATTGATGTATGTTCGTACATTTCAGTCAAACTAATGTAACCAAAGATGTTAAAGGCAAACGTAATTATTTCATAATAAAAGAAAGCAGGAAATAAACATTTTACAATGATTTTAGAAAAATTTTAATTTGGTAGAACTTTTTTTTGACAATAATTAGCATTTGTTAATTTATTTGAAAAGAAAGAAAACTTAATCAAATAAGAGACATAATAGAATTGGAAATATATTTTTATTTTCTTTCTTTGGTGTTCAAATATATGTTTACAATTAAAGAAATTCTCAAAAAATCGCACTTTCAAAACAAATTACAATATAATTAAAAGTTGACCCTACTTTGGAGTTATTAATTATAATATTTTTTATTATATTTTTATTTTTATGAATTTATTCAAATAATTTTTATTTTACAATTTTTTAGTGAATATAAAATCACTATCAATGTGTTTAAATGATATATTTAACAAAAAATTCGTAATATAAATACAAATACAAAATTTTAAATTGTTATATATGATATTAAAGTTAGCTTACTTTTTTGGATAAAAAATTTATTCAAATATATTAATAAACATTTAAATTTTAAATATGAACTTTATAATATTTATGAATATATCTATAAAATATGAATATAAATTAAATATTATAATTTGTTAGATTGTTAGATGTATTTATTTATTTTAGATAAAAAAAATATTTAAATTAATAAAATTCTAAATTTTAAACACTGGATTTCATATTTAGTTTAACTTTTCTATATAATTGATATTTGTTCTTTAAATTAGTTATTTAAAAATATTATTTTTGAAATGTACTTGCTAAATAATAATGTAAAGATTACTGACTTTTAAAAAAAATGCTACAAAATTAAGAAAAAATGATTAAAAGTCACTTATATTTAAAAAATTATAAAAATAAATAAAATAGTATATTTTTAATTCGTTGGTTTCGAAAACCACTAAAAATTTATATTTTTAGAAGAGATCAATTGCGACGAAGCTGGTTTTACTATAACTAATAGCAAGACCGACAGGCGACCAATTACTAAATTGGTGAAAGATGTGAAATACGCATTGTATTGAACGTAGTGAGTTTTCCACAATGATTAAGAGATCATCCCTAAACTTCACATGAATGACCTTTGTTTTGTACATTATACAGTGTTATTCATCTGTTAACAACCAGTTGCATCGAAACACATTTCAAATCGATCAATTTTTTATTTCTCGTAATTGATTCATCCAAAATCGAATTATTAATCTTTGCTCAGAAATCAAACACTGGTTTCACTTATGCTGCAACTATGGTTATCTAATTACTGTTTTGCTTCCGCATCGTTCCTCCAGCGATGGACAATTACTGTTCCTTCTTCCGACGACAATAACCCTTCAATTGGAATGTTGATTGCCATTACCTCAAAAATTCTTTCAACTAGTTCAATTTAAGTTTTTGAATTTTATTTTCCTGATCTGCGTATTATAAAATGCTATGGATAAAATAAATTTACTTCAGTGAGTTTTGGGTAGGCTTGGACATATGGTTACTCTAGTCGATTTCGATTAGGATATTTTGGATTTTTGTTATTTCGAATTAAGATGTCCAGTAATCATTTAGGTATTTTAAAAATTAGGATTAGATTCAGTTCGGTATTTTTTTCAGTTTTGGATCGGTTCAGATAATTAATTGGAAACATAATTAGAACTATTTTTTATTATTTGGTTTGGTACTTTTTTACCAAATATACCTAAACTTTTAAAAATGTTTTATGTATTCGAAATACCCATAAAAACATCTAAGACAAAATTAACTTAAATTTTTTTTATGGTAACACCATTAAATCAAATTAGAAATATATTGTAAACATCAAAACAAAAATAAGTTACAAAATTTAAAAAAATATTTTTGAAAGTGAATATCTGTATAGAAACGAGAAGACAGAAGAAAATAAAAAAGAATATAAAACAATAAAAATACAAAAAAAAAAGACAGAAGATATAATTCAAGTAAATATGCGTGAAGAAAAAAACAACAAAATTCAAGCACTTAATATTAAGAAAAGAAACTAAGTGTTTTAAGAGATTTAATATTTTGGACACATAACACATATCTTGTGATTTTGAGAGAAAAACATAAAGGTTTCAAGGTTTAAAAATTCATTTTCATTTTTTTTACTTGTTCGTTGTTACAGTGTTCTATTATAAACACAATTACAAGAAATCATAATTCTCCACTTATCTCATTGCCCATAACTTTAGAGTGGTGAAAAACTGTTCTTCAGTAAAATGTCTTGGGTGAAAGTTTTCATTTTCAGATGCTTTGTTTGCAGAGTACTATCTTTGTTATTTGTAGGTTCTGAATTTTGTATCATTTTGTTGTGTGTTGCAAAGACCGGTTTGTATTTCTGGTTTGAAGTCTTCTTAATCCAAACCGGATTTATCTTGGATTCTGATTGGGCATCTCTTGGTAAGTTGATGATATTGTCCATATATCTGAGCGTGATATTTCGAAATTTCAGACTATGAATCGTAAAAAACTAAGGTTTTCAGATTTTTAAATTAGGATTTTTAGTTTTAAATTTCTATTTTGTTGACTAGAAGAATTAGAACCGTCATAAACTCATAAATCGCGTTTTATTGGAAAAAAAGAGAAAATATTTTTCTGCAGGTTTGGATATTTTGGATACTCATTCGATACTCGACTAATATCTGATCTGAACTATTATCTAACCGAAAACAAGATTCAATCGGATATTTATGAAAAACCAAAACCAATCCGAACTGCTTTTTTTGGTTCAAATTCTTCATATCCAGAAATTTTGGCCATACCTAGTTTTAGACTAACAATATATTTACTCATGATTACAATTATATAATATTATACTTCCATGTTATGTTTCTATTTCTCTTTTATTTAAAAGTTTGAAACATATTTTTTTTTAAATTAAAAGTTTTGAATTCTAAAATTCACAAATGTCGATTATATCATTTTTCGATGTAATTTAAAGTATGGAAATTAAATTTTAAACTTTCAACTTAGAAAAAAATAGATTTCAAACTTTAAAATAAGATAGAAATAGGATATAAATTTAGGTCGGTATATATCTGATGATGATATATGATAGTTTTTGCGGAAAATAGATTGTCACAGTTTAATTTTTTTTATCTAGTTAAACCTTTTTATAAAAATAACATGTTTTAAAAAAAGATTATTCAAAAAAAATGTTTAGCTCACTACAATGTTATAAAAATTTATCTTGTTTATAGTTTGACTAGATATGGACACGTGTATTGCACGAATTACCGACATATTTCACATATTCTATTAACATATTTTTTCTTTTTGGTATTCGACTTGTTTGCCATATTTTTTTTTTCCTTTGCAACAATGACCCCTTTCTTTTTATTGATTTATATCTTTTACTTATTTCTCTTTTTAATTAATTTCTAATTTCTTTTCATTTATAATTTGTTTTATAATTTTATGCTTTCATTAAACATGAATAACATATTTGATTTTATTTTACTACATCTATTTTATTTTTTTGTATTCTATGGATTTGAATGTTTTAAATATATTTTAAATATTTATTCATATTATTATATTGATATATATCAAAATTTAAATTAATAATATATGTCATAATCGAATGAATTTAATCATACGTACTAATTGTTTTATTCGTATTATTTAATTAATATATGTTAAAACTTTAAATAATTCCGACACATGTTGAAATCTCATGAGTTATCAAACTTTTTACGTATAATATTAATATTAAATGTATCTAAAATAAGATTACACCCTAAAATATGATGATGCGTACGACTAGATAAGATCTTTTCTCTCCTTACCTATAAAATTCCCTTTCTTTTGGTTACGTATCCTAATCGGTAATGTAAATCTGCAAGTGGAGTCGTGTTTTGTTGAACTAGTTTAGATTTGTCTGTCTCAATCAATTAGGTCTTCATTTTTATTGCAAATGTCGAAAGTAATATCAAAGAATTCTCTTTTTACGTACGTTGAAAGATGTTTTCTTTCTTTAAATATCACATTTTTCACCGTTTAAATATCACTTACAAATCTTTTATATATATGTATATATATTTTCATTTGATGGAGACTTTGTCCAATGGAGTTTAGGTTCCTCTTATTTTCTTTCAATATATACTTTGTCACTTTAGATCTGTGTCTTTATAATCTTTCCATAAATCCAAACTTGTATATTGTTCTTCTTTCACTATAGCAACACCATCAAAAACTAAATAAATGGATAATGACATTTGTTGAAGATGTGAAGAATAGATACACGACAGGCACATATGATACAATCAAATTGGTCTTACTTGTCTGCCAAGAAAACAAAGATATTGAAGTTTTACAGGTTGAATCCTGAGTTTACGCGTACAATTTTTACGTGTATAACTGAAGAAGTAAACTCTCAGTGAGCATTACGAGTGATTAATCCTTCGAATACGACGTAGAGATCTCTGTTATCACCTCCAAATATCTCTTCAGCTTTCCTAAGCGTTTCCTGGAAAACAAAGAAGAAACACATATTGCAGATGGATTCAAGATCCGAGTTTTGAGTTGAAAGAAAGGTGAAGAGGATTAAGAGATAAGTCTCCTTACTTCTCTTGTTTGCTTGTGAGCGTTAAGATCCTTCACATTCCCCAAAAATGCACCAAATTGCTCGTAAGATAACCGGCTCCTAATCAATAATCAATATCAAAATATGTAAATATGTTGCAGACAATGCTATATACAGTTTTGTTTTCGATA
>CM032164.1:34380943-34495414 GCA_018901935.1 Pugionium cornutum | reverse complement strand
AGATTTAAGAGTTTTCACCTGACTTGTCGGAAGAACTCTTTCCCGTCAACCCGAGTTCGTCCTGAAAACACACAAACCGTTAACAAATTGTATTTTCTCAAACCCGCAACAAGAAAATCATGGTATTCAATTTACCGGTATGAGATGCAGGTTCTGAGATTGAAATTGAAGATCTATTATCATCAAACATGCCTCTTGTGGTAGAGAATGATACAGCATTGCGTCGAGGACTTAGAGGTCTCGAAGTTGTTTTAGGGGTAGAAGAAGCAGATAAGGTTGGTGGCGAACCAGGAGGAGTAAGCCGAGGAGTAGTATTTTGAGATAATAATGGAAGACTGTTTGATAAACTCGGTTTAAGACCTGCGACATCAGACAATGTTATTCACTTGTGGATTTAAGACACAAACTCAATAAGTTTATTGGCTTGAGAGTTGAAGAATGTACCTTCGGTTTTGTTGTCAATTGTAGTTGGATCAATAGCTTCAGAAGCTTGAGACTGCATTGATGAATGTCTTTTTGAAGGTTGAAATGGTGAATCTTCATCTGAAATTCGTAAACAAAAGAGAAAAAAACATCAAAACCCATTTATTTGGTAGAGTTGAATTCAAGATTTCACTAATTTCTTCACTTTGATACAGTAGTGGAATCTAACAACCATTTGGTGTTGGCTTAGCAATGATTTGTGTTGTTCCTGCCTGTTAAAACCCAAACATTAATTAATAGATTATGGATTTTCTTTTACTCGACAGAAATTGAGGATTGTTAAGTTTTATACATTTTGGTCGTCATCTTGAAGAGACATCATAAGCGTATTCCTGAAACCTTCGAGCTGCACCAATTCCATTGAAACATCTTTCAGACTCCAAAACAAACTTGATCGTTTTTGCTTCCAAATAAAATTACTAAAATTAGAAAAGACGAGATCGAATTGGGTTCAAATTTACCTTTGATACATCTCTCTGGAGTCTCTTCACAGTATTAGACAACGAAGAATTCTCTCGCAGCAGATTCTCCTGCAGATTTCGAGATTTGTCTGAGTAAAATTGGTTGAAAAAAAGTCAATTCCGGTCGGAAGTCAAACTCGGGTCGGACCTTTTCAACGTCGGCGAGAGAAAGCTTATGAAACGCTTCGGAGAGAGAAGTTTCGAGAGACTCGACGTGCTTTTGGAGTTCGGCAATTTCTTTCTCCTTATCAGCGAGAAGTTCCCGGTGATCGGACGACTCTGATTCGAGAGCTGAGACACGTGTCGAAAGCGCAATGGATGTGATTTTGCGGGCCACATCTAGCTGCTCGAATGGATCGGACGGTAGAACTTTCAGAACTTCCTCGGGAAGATCGAAAATTCTGGAACCTGTAGCTGCACTCGATCCCTCTTCTTCTTCTACCTCTGACATGTTTTTGGTCTTTTCTTTTTCAGGCTTTTCTTTATCGTTTTTTCTTTTGTACCAGATACGTATACGGTTATGTAACGGAATAGACCGGTTCTATGTTTTCTTACTATAAAACGGAATTTGAGTCTAAACCAACCAAACAATTTCTTAGCTATATAATTCAAATGAATCTAATCTATATTCGATCGACGTAATGTATCACGCAAAAAATCTAACGCATGTCAACACTAATGAAATGGGTTGTAGAAAATATAATTCCGGTTCGCGGTTAAAATTCCGGTTCGCGGTTAAAATTCCGGTTCTGGGTTAAAATCCGGTTCTGGATTAAAATTCCGGTTCGGCTATGTAATGTTGATAGACGTAAGG
The DNA here is from genome assembly GCA_018901935.1 of Pugionium cornutum. Classification (NCBI taxonomy): domain Eukaryota; kingdom Viridiplantae; phylum Streptophyta; class Magnoliopsida; order Brassicales; family Brassicaceae; genus Pugionium; species Pugionium cornutum. The sequence goes on along the minus strand of CM032164.1, from coordinate 34,493,656 downwards.
GATTTAGTGAATGTGGTCACGTATGCTTTGTCTTTTGTGTGTTTGTGATATGACATAATGTGTGGTACCGAATGAGTAAAGCCAAATTTTTTCATCTCTGAAAGATAACTCGTAGGAGGATGAGGACCCATGAAAAGAAATAAAAAAATGGTCAAATGTCTAAAATAACATTTTTTTAAGTTTTTGTTCTAAAAATAATATTATTAGTTTAAATTTCCAATAATAGCATAAATTTAAGATTAAAATACATTAAAACTATATTTTAATAGAAAAAAATTAAACCCTAAATTAGAAATAATGAACCCAAATACAATACTTTAAGTTTATGTATAATTTATTTAAAATAAATAAGTATTTTCACATAAGTTTTTATGCTAATTTTGGGAATTTAATTTTATGATGCTAGATTTGGAAGAAAAACTTTAAAAAGTGTTATTTTAGGGTATTACTCTAAAAAAATTATACAGAAAAATTAAGGGAAAAAAGGTTGATTTAATCCCTAATTTTTCCAAATCGGCAAAATAACATCTCAAATGATTTATCAACAAAATATAAATTTGAGGTCGACATTTCGCAAAGAAACATAATTTAGTCACCGTTAGCAAGCAACTGAAATTTGTAAACACTTCAATTTTAAAAGGTCAATAGATATCCAAAAAATAACATTTATTTTTAACTATTATATTTGTTTTAAATAGCTTTATTATTTATTAACTTAAACAATGTTATTATTTATTAAATTAAATAAAGTATATATTGTCATTAGTACTACAAATAAAATAAAAAGTAACACAAGTATATATTGTCATTAGTACTACAAATACCCAACTATATAACCATGTTTTGCCAGTTAAAATTTGTAGTTTGTTTTCTCTATAAACATTATTATAGCGGTATAATTTTAACAGTAAATTTTGTGTTTAAATGTCCAGATGAAAATTTTAAATTAGATATATTTTAAAAAACATAAATACATTTAGTTGTAATATTTAGTCTACATATAAGTATAAGCAGTATACTAAATTCAAATCTAAATATGTTAGATGAAAAAAATAATTAAAATAATATGATTTAAAATCGGTTTATCGTAAAATTATTTTGATTAGTCTGATTTAATTTAGGTTTATAGAAAAATATATTCAAAACTGATGATTATCACATTATTATATCAATAAAAACATATAAACCATATTTTATATCTCAGTAATTTGATCATATTTGAGCAATTAAATAGTATCTCACATGAGAACTATCACAAATTTGAACAACTATTGAATATGTCGTTCATCAAATAACTTGGATATTTTCTTGAGTATATTGATGATAGCAGGGATTATTAGAAAAAGAAAGATGAAATAGTGGATATCTAGATAAAAAAACGAGTGATTTGGAGTTATTTAATTATCTCTCTAATTAAACAAAAAATAATAATAACACCAGAAAGTTCGAATTCTTTTTCTTTCCCATAATTATCTGAAATGCCAACGCCGGAGATTTAGATGATTTTGTAGTTTATGTTCCATCAAAGCTTCTACTCTCATTTTCAGCATTGGCAGAATAAATTTTTGAGATTCCAAATCCATTGATCCCCACTTGAGAATCCTATCAATGAAAGAAACAAAACAGTCCTTCAGATAAAATATCATACTTGCAATATGTAAAAAAAAAACCTTACAAATTGAAAATATAAACACGGCTGCACCAGTGTAGTATAAATTTCCTATAGACCATGAAGTTATCGTCGGGTGCAGCAGAAAGGGGGACGATAAGCTATGGTGTAACCAGCATACAAAACAAGAAAACTTCACGTTATGTTGTCTTAAAATTCACGTTATTCACATGATAAAGTTGTCGTAAAAATGGTTAGACATTATAGCTAATATGAAGACTGAATGCAGGTGCGACTCTTTTAATTTAATTGTTAAAAGGATAGTTTTTTACGTGTTCTTTTGGGACTCTGTGTTGGCAGTTTTGCTCTACATGCAGAAGACGAGGTTCGGGATTTTTAGCATAAGTGAAGTCTCCACGTGAAATAAAGGGTTTTAAATTTTGCGGGCCCATGACGGACATGACCACTTAACCCGCTGCCTGTAACAGGTTGGACTCACGAGACCCGCAATTATATGGACAAAAGTTATAATGTTTGGATATGCATCCATATGGGTATTTCCCGGACCAACCGGCGGATTAGTATCCATTTGACATTTAACTTCCATACACTACATAAATTAATTATTAAATTTTTTTTTAACTATATAAACTGTTTTTTTATAAATTACATAAATTATTGGTATTACACAAATTTTAATAACATTTACACGTTAAATCATTATTAAAACTTGTTTTAATTCGAAAATTTGGTATTAACTTCGAAATAAATGGAAGTTAAAACCAGATTTAATAATGATTTAATATGTAAATATTAATGGAATTTGTATAATTATAATAATTTATGAATTTATGTAGTTTACGAAAGGAAAAATACAGTTTATGTAACTAAAATAAAACCCAAAAATACGAGTGAAAATAGATTTATTCGCATAAATTTGTATAATTTACAAAAGTAAATCATAAACATTTAGAATGTGTGCAGAATAAAGAGTTTCGTGCACTATCATAAATTTCTTAATATTTTTAAAAAAATTTATGTGACAAAAACTCTAACATTTTATTTATTGTTTTAATTTATTATTATCAATTGATTAAAACTTGCAATTATACTAACAATACTACATATTTTTCTCCGTATCTCATATGGTTAGTTTTTAAAAACAGACAAGTGTTTTTCGAAATAGTGGATATTATTTGTAATTAAAAACATATTGTAATATATAAAACATATAGAAAATAACAATATACTATATAATAATTACAATAACTCTCATATAAATTAATTTAAATGTATAAATACTAAATGTTAAACACAAATGTGTACCAAACCCAAAAGATATGTTTTAAACCCTACAATAAACTAAAAATGCACAAAATATTTGTTTTATTAATAGTAAATAATGTTTGTAATTGAGATTATATTATACTACATATAAACACATAAAACAGAATGTTATACTATAATATTTACCATTAGTTTTACATAAATCAACTTTAGATTCGCAACTAATAATCTGTAAATCCCAAATGCTAAATCTACAAAAATAAATAAATATCAAACTCTATGAATAACTCAAAACGCAAAGTTTAATATATTTTTATTAATATTGAATCATGTTTGTACTTTAGAGTATGTTGTATTATATATAAATAAATAACATAAAAAATCATATTATTTAGCATAAATCCTACCTAGATCAATTTTATATTTATAAGTATTAACGAAAAATGTAAGTTTTATATAACTCAATAATTATCTTTAAAATTTGTGTATTTATATTTTGAAAACAAATATATATTATAGCTTCTATATTAAAATCTTATTATGTTTTATATAGCACGACATACATATTCCCTTTATTAAAATCATGTGAGTTTTAAAAATTTCAAATCATGTCATATACACTACTTTTACGTACATGTTGTTAAATATTCGTATGAAAATAAAGTTTGATTCTACCATCTCTCGTATGATGATGTTAAATATTCGTATGAAAATGTTGGGATATTGGGCCGATCCGTTGTACCCCAGTGACAAAAAAAAATCATGTCATATGCAAAATCATATTTCAAATAAAAATGTATTTGAAAAAGATGTAAAACAAATAAAATAAAAAGGAAGAAAATTGAACAATGAAAAGAAAGAGAGAAAGAAGCATACATATATACTATTGAAAATATATAAAACTTTGTACTTGCATATATTAAAAGAAATATACAAAATTTTATAGTTAAATTCTTTTCATTAGTTATTAAATATATATAGAGTTTTTACATCCAATTCAAGCATCCCGTAAAACCATCAAACCTTATATCTAACCTGAAATTTGTTAGATCTCACACATAGATAAATAACAAGTAACTATCAAGATCGATACTAGAAAGAAAACGTAAGAACAAAAATGCGATTTAACCGGTTCGAGTCTCATAAAGAAAATCGTACGTCTGAGCTTGACGGAATAAACAATCCATTATATCAATGAATTCATAATCGCAGCTAGAAAAAGACGATATCACAAACTGATATTTCTCCTTATGATCAACACTCGTACAACTGAATCTCTCACCATGTCACCCTTAACGACATCGGCGGAGTAAACAAGAAAAAGAGAGATAGAAAAAAACTATAAGTGAATTAACCCAAAAAATATTAATCCCTTTATTCTTATATATAAGTAAACCCGGTACAACTTAACCAAAATAAACCAATTGATTTCTCTAACCAACATTTATTAAAATTCTTGTACCAACATTAAGTGAACCGAAGAACCACCGGTTTTCTTAATGCTTCAGCTAATTGATTGTTACATTATAACAAATAACCTAAGAACATGATACATACATCCTTCTGATAACTTAAAATAAAGATATGTATATATATGCAACAATACAAACAATTTAAATTGTAAATTTATTTAAATTATATGGCTACATTCATCTCCTGGAACCTGGCAAGTCGCATTCACACCACACACTTCTAGGTTATATTTTTTTTAATTTAGAAAAATATTAACAAAAATAAAAGTAAATATGACCTCATAAGATTTACGAATTTGATTCTTATTTCAGAAATCAAATAAACTGTAGCCAAATTGTATGGTCGTTGATAGAAAGAGGAAGAACAACCATAGAATAGACACAATGGTTAATCATAACCACATCTATATTTCATCCACTCACGTCGCTCATCAAACCAAAATCTACAACTCCCCAAAATGAATAAAATTTTTAAAATAAAAATAAAAATAGATCACATAAAGTCTACGTAACTAATAAGAACCAACAAAAATAAATTAAACTAAAATCAGAGAAAGAAATTCATCAAAACGTCAGCCATTTCTACTCTCCCTAATAGCTCATCATCAAACACCAAATTTTCTTATTTCGTGTAAGCAAATATGATAATATTTATTTTATTCATCTTATAAAACTATTCAAAGAAAGATATATTATTTTTAGTGATTTTTTGCTTTGTTTAAGAAAATGAAAAGTATGATCGTAAAGACAACGCCGGAGTTCTTCAAGGGAGATGGAGTGTACCTTACGGATCATCTCACTGCAACTCGCTTGGTCAGTCAATCAAACCGGCTTACTAAACTTGGTACAATCCATTGCCAACGGTTAAGCATATCAAAGACTGGTTTGCATCGTGGCACAAAGGCTAGAGCCATCCTTAGCCTTGTCTCTGATCCAGCAGTTTCCCAAACCCAAAAGGTAAGTTTCTTATTTCGATGATTTGGTTTGGTATTAATGATTGTGGACTTACTTTTATAGCTTCAATAAATTTTATACACTCGTTATCATGTTAACATACTACAAATCACTATTGAATTTTCAGAATTTGAGATTCTTAATAGAAATTCTATTCGATCATCGGATCGAACCGTTTTGAAGCTCAATTATTAATGTTTTAACCGGAGATAGATCATTGGTTTATCCTCCTGGTTAGAATAGAAAACCGGTTAGGCCATTGGGACATTTTTGTTTTGTCTTGTGATAGGATCAATTGTTGATGCTGATTGGTTTATTAACTCTTTGTTAATCGTCGAACGGTCTAAATCGATATATGAGATGATTATTAATTGAAAGAGAGAACAGATGTAAATACTAAATAATTTCGGACTTCACTAATTAATAAGAAACATGAAAAGGAAAAAAAATAATATCATAAAATAGTATTTTTAAATTGTTAAAAATATTTATTTATTTTAAATAAATTACAAATAAATTTGAAACATTATATTGGAGTTTTTTTCTCTAATTTAGTGTTTAAATTTTTATCAAATTTTTTTAAAATATATTTTAATTTTAGATTTGTACTATTATTAAAAATTTAAATTAATGATGATATTTTTGTAATAATTTTTTTTAAATGTGTTATTTTAAAACATTGTCCTATTGACAATTTTTTATTAGTGTATTGGAAACATGAACGTTCTCAAATTCATATATTTACAAATTTTTTTATAATAATAGAGAAATAAATTTTCCCCAATTTGGTTCAGAAGTGGCAATTTCCAAGAAAAATTGACTATGCACATTTTGTCAAAATTCCACTAACTAAAAAATCATTTATTTGTTCTTTGATAAAAGAATACTAATTTCCATACTTTTGTTATATAATATTTCCATTACATTTAACATTGTAGTAACCAAATGTTTTTGTTATTATTTTTCCGAAAACTATTTTTATCACTTTTTTCTCTATAATAATAACATAAAATAAACTAACATGTAGGATTGATTTTTGAAAAGATTATTCATAAGTTCCATCGAAATATTGCATGACCATGCCCTCAAAATTGGCTATATCAATCAGATTTTTAGTAAATCGGCCAATGCGGCAATGCCAGTTTTGTAATTGTACAAAAGAATACGTAAATGATATTTCCAAATGGCAATAAAACAAACCAACCCAAAATTGATTGTTTTTTAAATAATAATAACTAGATTTATACACAAGTCGATCCATTCAAAAAAAATATTCGTAAACTATATAATACTATTTATTAGTAAATATAAATTAAATATTTATATAATTTTAATTATTATTTAAAATTAATTTTAATATTAATATTTTTTTATAAATTTAATATTATTTTTAATTAGTTTAATAAATACATTGATTTTAACCAAATTAATAATAATAATATATATGTTATAATTATTATAATAATTTAAACTTATTTATATATTTATTTGAAATTAATTGTATCGATGATTTATCAACTGTTAATAATAAGTTATGTTAAAGTTATTTTTTAAAAATATTTTTCAAATAATATATTATAGATTCAATAAAATTTTAAATAATATATTAAAGATTCACGAGATGGTATGATAACATGGAAATAGTCGATTACAATTTTTTTTTTTTGCAGTTAATTTTGTGGTTTTAATTTCTTTTATTTGGTTTTTAAGAAAAAAAGTTTTGTTAAAAAGAAAGAATATTCGGAAGAGAGAATGATGGTAGATTGCAACTTGCAAGTGTGTGAGTGATATCAGATATGGTTGACACATCTATGACGAGTCACTGCACGGAAACCTCTATAGTTTTTTGGTCAATAATATTCCAAATTTAGCATTTCGAGGTTGGAATTTTGGAATGATCTCTTTAAAATATATAATAATGTAAGTTTGATGACGTAACTTTATCAAATTCTTATAACTTTACTTTTAGTTAAATATAGCTAATTTAAATAATGATAAGTTTAATACTTTCTAAATTTAAATGTTTTATTTTAGTGTAACTTATTACTTGCTAAATAATTGACCTGTCAAATTTAGGTTGGATAGAATTTGATAAATTTCATCCAACTTTTGTTCTAGTATATATATATGGATACGTATATGTCTTCTTTAACTTGCACAAACATTTCTACAATCTAAACAAAAAACATGATGCAGCGAGTGTTCACCTTTGGAAAAGGAAGAAGCGAAGGCAACAAGGGCATGAAGTCTTTAGTATGTATCATCATAATATCAAATCAATGTTGATTTTGAGCTCTTTTAAACTTTTTTTTTTTTGATCAAAAATGGTTTTGGTGTAAAGTTGGGAGGGAAAGGAGCGAACTTGGCGGAGATGGCGAGCATAGGCCTGTCAGTGCCGCCGGGACTAACGGTATCGACGGAGGCTTGTCGGCAGTATCAGATCGCCGGAAAGAAACTTCCAGAAGGTTTATGGGAAGAGATTTTAGAAGGTCTTAGCTTCATTGAACGTGACATTGGAGCTTCACTTGCTGATCCCTCCAAGCCACTCCTCCTCTCTGTTCGCTCCGGCGCCGCCGTAAGTAACAAATTATATATTTTTTTAAATGACTTGTCTTTGATCGATTTTTGCATTGTAGATCTCAATGCCAGGTATGATGGACACTGTACTTAACCTTGGCTTAAACGACCAAGTCGTCGTTGGTTTAGCCACCAAAAGCGGAGAGCGTTTCGCTTACGACTCATTCCGGCGGTTTCTTGATATGTTTGGTGATGTTGTAAGTCCTCTGTTCAGTACAATTCGACATCATTACTAGCACAACAAGAAAAACTCTATGAGTATATACCTTTTATTGTTTTCTTAACCAATAAAAGGTGATGGGGATTCCACATGCCAAGTTTGAAGATAAGCTAGAGAGAATGAAAGAGAGAAAAGGAGTTAAAAACGACACTGAATTAAGCGCGACCGATCTCAAAGAATTGGTTGAGCAGTACAAGAGTGTTTACTTACAAGTTAAGGGTCAAGAGTTTCCCTCAGGTTTGGTTTGATTCATATTTCCTAAGTAATAGTATTCAGTTATATATTAGTTTCATTGAATGTTTGACGGGTCAATTGCAGATCCGAAAAAGCAATTGGAACTAGCGATTGAAGCGGTATTCGATTCTTGGGATAGCCCGAGAGCGATTAAGTATAGAAGTATTAACCAGATAACCGGATTGAAAGGAACCGCTGTTAACATTCAGTGTATGGTGTTTGGTAACATGGGAGACACTTCAGGGACTGGTGTTCTCTTCACTAGGAATCCTAGCACCGGAGAGAAGAAGCTCTATGGCGAGTTTCTAGTCAATGCTCAGGTTTGACTATCTGTAACAATCAATTTACTCATTACTAATTGGGTTTTGAATTGAAAAGCGTAAACTTTATCATTTTTTTACAGGGAGAGGATGTGGTTGCAGGGATAAGAACACCAGAAGATTTGGATACAATGAAGAGAGTAATGCCCGAGGCTTACACAGAACTTGTAGAGAACTGCGACATCTTAGAAAGACATTACAAGGACATGATGGTTAGTACATATAATTCTCATAATCATGCTTTGGTTGGGTTGAACAAGGTCTCTCGAATGTGTATTGCGCAGGATATCGAATTCACGGTACAAGAGAAGAGATTGTGGATGCTGCAATGTAGAGCGGGTAAGCGAACGGGTAAAGGTGCCGTGAAGATAGCAGTGGATATGGTAAGTGAAGGGCTTGTAGATAAACCTTCTGCAATCAAAATGGTGGAGCCTCAACATCTTGATCAACTTCTTCACCCACAGGTATATGCATAGAGATACAAAAAGGTTTAAACTTGAGAATTGAGACCAAATTATACTTCGTTGACATCTTTCACTGGTAATGTTTGGTTACTTGAACACTATGAAAGGGTTCAAGACGTTAGGGTTAGGGACCAAAACAGAGATGATAATAATCGATGAACATGAATGTTTCGTTTTTTTTGTGGATTGGATTAGTTTCACGATCCATCGGGATACCGTGAAAAAGTGGTAGCGAAAGGCTTACCGGCGTCTCCAGGAGCGGCGGTTGGGCAGGTTGTGTTCACGGCGGAGGAAGCTGAAGCTTGGCATTCTCAGGGCAAAAGTGTGATTCTGGTAAAATAAGAAGTTCCTAAATCTCCGAATATAAACCGATACGCAGTGAATCTGAAGGAATCGTGGTCATGAGATTTTTAGGTTCGAACAGAGACAAGCCCTGAAGATGTTGGAGGTATGCACGCAGCGGAAGGTATATTGACAGCGAGAGGAGGAATGACGTCACACGCGGCGGTTGTTGCTCGCGGTTGGGGCAAATGTTGCATCGCCGGTTGCTCGGATATTCGAGTAGACGAAAACCATAAGGTTATTCGATTCGATTGTAAACCATAAATGTTATACTTTGAAAACTGTTGTGAAACTAAATGGTGAGACTTTCAGGTTCTTTTGATTGGAGATTTGGCTATAAATGAAGGCGAATGGATCTCGATGAACGGAACAACCGGTGAGGTTATACTGGGGAAACAAGCATTGGCTCCTCCGGCTTTAAGTGCAGATTTAGAGACCTTCATGTCTTGGGCTGATGGAATCAGACGTCTCAAGGTGTTTCTTAAGTTTCTAACTTCCTTTAACTTGTTTGATTGACATTCTTAACTCAAATGGTCAATGATCAATTAAGGTTATGGCGAATGCGGATACACCTGAAGACGCGGTTGCAGCTAGGAAAAACGGAGCTCAAGGGATCGGACTTTGTAGAACCGAGCATATGGTACTCTTTCTCTGTTCTTGATCTCATGTTTTCTTCAAGATTGTTTGAAGGTTTAGTTTGTTCATGTTTGTTTTTGGTTGTAAGTTTTTTGGCTCAGATAGGATTAAAGCAGTGAGAAAGATGATAATGGCGGTAACAACAGAGCAAAGGAAAGCTTCTTTAGACATCTTGCTTCCTTACCAACGTTCAGATTTTGAAGGGATCTTCCGAGCTATGGATGGTAAATGATTTTGAGTCTCTCTTCCTCAAAAAAACTGTTATCTTTGAGTTTAAAACATGCCTAAATCTTTGATCTTATTTCTATAGGTTTACCAGTAACAATCCGTTTGTTAGATCCTCCGCTTCACGAGTTTCTCCCGGAAGGCGATTTGGAAAACATAGTAAACGAGCTAGCTTCAGAAACAGGCATGAAAGAAGACGAAGTCTTGTCAAGGATAGAGAAACTCTCTGAAGTGAATCCAATGCTTGGTTTCCGTGGTTGCAGGTTTCTTCTTCTGTCTCTCTTATCTTTTAATTCATCACTGAAGAACAATCCAATCAAAGGTTTAATTTGAACAATACAGGCTCGGAATATCATATCCAGAACTAACGGAAATGCAAGCACGAGCAATTTTTCAAGCAGCAGCATCAATGCAAGATCAAGGTGTTACTGTTCTTCCTGAGATTATGGTTCCACTTGTAGGAACTCCTCAGGTATGTAATGTGTATACTCTTGGTACATAAGTAAGAAAGTTTTCTGTTTTCTTTTCTAACATAAAACATTTGATAATGACAGGAATTGGGTCACCAAGTTGATTTAATCCGGAAAGTTGCAAAGACAGTATTTTCTGAAACAGGTAATACCGTGAGCTACAAGGTCGGGACAATGATCGAGATCCCTCGAGCTGCGCTCATTGCAGATGAGGTAAATGTACAATAAACTATGTTGTTTATACACTTAGAAACCATGTTCAAGAGTTGTTTGCTAAAAAGTAGAAACCTTTTATTCGGAAACAGATTGCGAAAGAGGCAGAGTTTTTCTCGTTTGGGACAAATGACTTGACGCAGATGACGTTTGGATACAGTAGAGACGACGTTGGAAAGTTTCTACCGATTTACCTCTCCAAAGGAATTCTACAGAACGATCCTTTTGAGGTATTTAACTTCTATTGTTTTGCTTTCTGCAAAAGGTAAAAACTTGATAGCCATTGTTTTATGTTTGGATCAGGTTCTTGATCAGAAAGGTGTAGGGCAATTGATCAAGATGGCGACAGAAAAAGGACGAGCTGCTCGGCCTAGCCTCAAGGTAAGTCTGATCTAATCGAAATCGAATCAAAAATACAATAAGGAATATGGATTGAAATCTGAGTTAAAAATAAACAGGTTGGGGTATGTGGAGAACATGGAGGAGATCCATCTTCTGTTGGATTCTTTGCTGAAGCAGGACTTGATTATGTCTCTTGTTCTCCTTTCAGGTAAACTTATCAATCTCCAAACTAAGAAATCATAACTTTTGTTGTTCCAATACCAATTTTCTGATTGATTTACGTTTGGGGTTTATATATGTATATTTTTTGCAGGATTCCCATTGCAAGGCTAGCAGCTGCTCAAGTTGTTGCATGATGAAAACTTGGCTGCACTATTCTGTGAATAAAAAAAGCTATGGATATCTGATTGATTGTTAGATGAAAATGAACAAAATCAAAGACATTCGATTTAATTATTTTCTATATAAAAAAGGTAGAATATAAAATCTTTATGTGACAATTCAAATGGTAATAAAGAGAACAATCATTATTTCTCTCTAGACGCAATGTTACTTTTTGCATTCTTGAAAGTTGAAACATGTTTCCAATTTCATTTAACTTCGAAATTTAAAGTTAAAACTACAGAAAAGAAATTTATTTTAGTTAAGGGTCGACTAATATCATGTTAATATCGAGTATAGATATTTAAAGAATAAAAATAAGTATATTACTTCTTGAAAGACATTTTAATATAAAATATTATAAAAGAAGATAATTTATGATTTAAAGCAGTTTTTATAGATCGCTTACATTAATACTTATATATCTGTTGTAGTTCACTGAAAAAAAAAAACTAAATTCAATTTTTTTAACTATATGTGTATTTCATATATAAATTTTTTCCCTTACACATATTTTGCCATTTTATTTTATTGTTTGAAGATTCATTTTCGTCGATTATACGAAGTTATACAATTAAACCTATTTTTATCTATATTTGTGGTTTTTTAGCTATATAAAAGGTGTTTTCTTTAACAAATTACATAAATTCATAAATTTTTGCAATTAAACCAATTCCGTTAACATTTACACGTTATATCACTATTAAACCTGATTTTAATTTGAAAATCTAGGTTTAACTTTGAAAATCAACCCAAACCAAAAACTCGACTTAAATCCAAAAATCTAACTCCCATATTTATATCCTAAATCGATTTGAATTTTTATCGTCGCATGATTCTTGTACTTCGACTTCAACACCAACAATTTCTTCCACTGTAATTTTAAGTTCGACTTCATTTCCAACTTTGACTGGTACCTCCACTTCCGACTATGACCACGGCATATACCTTCGCCGCCTCTGCTTTAGTTCGAGTCATTGATCACTTTCAAAGCAAACCGTAAAATCGATTTTTGCTCCAAATTGATTTTTCAATACGATTTCAAATTTCTCAAATTGATTTGCAATATAGAGGAATAAGTCGTTTTAATCTGGTTGGCTTTGGTTAAATCCACTAGTTATAATCTCGGTTTAACAACGATTTGACATGTAAACGCTAACAAATAGCAAAATTTGTGTAATTACAAAAAATTATGAAACTTGTGTAGTTGACGGAAAAAAATAGTTTATGTACTTGAATGAAGACCCAAAAAATACAAATAAAAATAAGTTCAGTCACACAAATTCGTGTATCTCAAGAAAAGAAAACTATTGTTTGAAAAATGGAAAATAGTTTTATTACAATTTTAATTATTTTGATATTAATTACACTATATTTGTATTACTTGCTGATCAAACTTTGTGGATATAAAAAAATTGGAGTATAGATGAGCGTTCGGATATTCATTTGGGTTCAATTCAGATTTTTCAAATTTTTAGGCTTTCGAAGTCAAAAGTGTAAGATACATTCAAAAATTTATAAATTTCGGATTGGTTTCAGTTTGGATCTCTCCAGATTGGATTTGGTTAGGATTTAAAATTTCTATTTAAATTAGTTTTAATTTTGAATATGGATTTAAATTAGTTTGAGTTTTGTACTCAAAATAAATATAGATGGTTTAGGTTCCGTACCTAAAATAGGCATTCGTTGGAAGCTGGATGGTACAGATAGATAAAAACATGTGGACATAAATGTGGTAGATGGATACATAGGAAATATAAATTATGAGTATATGCATGTATATTTTGATTATGCATTAACTTACTTTTCTTCGGTTATAAGGATGATGTATACATCCTCATAATCGGATTTACAAAGTTTTCGATGGATCTTATAATTCATATGAAAGACTCGAAACGATATAAATTACAACAATATATATCATACATCCATGAATATTTTGGAGAAAACGCGCCGGGAGAACAAACTATGGTTTTCATCTACGGAAACACAGAACCAAGAAAAATTAAATATACAAAACAATTTAATATCTGATAATAATAACCCAGAGCAGTCATTTTTTTACTACTTCGTTGATGGTTCATAGAATGAGCGGAAAACTATATCAGATATGGGTTGGATGTTCAAACTACACGATTCAATAAGTGATTTGATGGACATGAAGAGCAGTCACAGAAACTTATCTCTACTACATACAAAATTTTACAGTCTATGCTGAACAATGATAAGGTTGCATAATATGCAACAATATTGTACCATGTTTTTTACGGATTTAATTGATCTAACCAGTACAATTTCATAGTCTGAGAAATGGTTAGGATTTGCAACAAAAATAAAAGAGTTCGAATCGATACGGAATTATTTCCTAGGATTCTCTCTCAGATACGAAACAAGAGAGAACAACTTCTATACAGACGCATTAGCAAATGGACCACGGAAAAGAAACTCTATTTTTGTACATTATCACATCAATATTTTATTAGTTTGAAGATACATTAGATATATTACAAGTAGGAAAGGATTGTTATGTTATATCAATGTGATAAAAAAAAAAAAAGATAACGTATACATGCGTGAATTTATTTTTTGTTTTTGAAGATTTGCAACAACGTGCATAATATTTTTTTCTCACCTTTATAAAAAACCATTTATATAAATCATCGATTTGATCGTATTAGAATGCACACAAAGAAAAGTATATATATTTTTTGTATATGCATACTTAAAGCAAAAACACTTTTGTTATATGTACATGCATGTATGTACACATAATTTTTATGTTTTTTAAAATAGTCACAGCACAAGCTTGTTCACAGATTTTATCCGTATATACCATCAACGCTCTCAACTTCTCCATATCCACAAATTTCTGATCCAAAAATAATGAAATCTAGTAAAGCAAATATCAAAATATATGAACAAAATTGTAATTCATAATACAAAATTTTTAATGTTCCCTACTCAATAGAAAATGAGCAAACAAACTGATCAAAATTTAAAAGTTAAAAAAACGTAGAAAACATCTATTAATCTCGTTCAAGTAGTGTAAAATCTAATTGACTCATTAACACATGTCCTAGTTCTACTTTACAATTTTGCCACATGTTGGGGAGAAACACCATATTTATATCATATATGATATAATAAATATAGAATAATATTATAAATAACATTTTTAAATTTGTTTACAAATCTAATAAAATCTCTAAAATAACAGTTTTTAAAATTTATATTCCAAATCTAACATATTAAAAATAAAATTTTTAAATATCATAATTATTATGTGAAAATAATTATTTATTTTAAATAAACTATATAGAAAATTAAAACATAATATTTGGATTTACTTTGTCCAATTTAGAGTTAAAATTTTTTTTATGGAAGAAATTTTTAATTATTTTAATATTAAATTTGTGCTATTTTTATAAATTTAAATGATTAATATTATATTTGAAATAAATTTTTAAAAAGTACTATTTTATACCATTATTCTAATAAAATAATACGTTAAAATAGTATTTTGAAATTTTTTGTTTCAAATATAACACTTTAAATTAAAATTTTAAAAATAATACAAATAATTATGTAAAAATACTTATTTATTTTAAATAAATTATATATAAATTTAAAAGATTATATTTAAGTTTTTTTAATTTAGAGTTTATTCTTTTATATAAAAATAAAATTTTAATATATTTTAATTTTAAATTTATGGTATTATTAAAAATTCAAACTGATAGTTATTTTTAAAATAAAAATTTAAAACTGTGCGGCAATTGCTCATTATATTATTACATTGATGAGATACTATTTTTTTTTATCTCAAAAGCAAAAAAAAAAAGAAGATAAATTATTATTAGAAAAAGGCGTGGTTGTTTAGGTTTTGGAAGCATGTCAACATTTGGATTTTTACGAGAATTCATTATTAAAGTTTCCTGTCGTCTTTCTACCCACATGTTCCGTAACCAACTTGTCCACAAACTCTTGGAAGTTCCTATCAGATGATCCACCGTACGCCACGGCCGCCTCCGCTTCCTTTTTCCACTTCCGTGTATTTTCTCTCAACTCCACCGCCTTTTCTCCAACGGTGGCCTCAAGCAGCTTCTCCGCCACAACATCCCTTTGTACAATTTTTTCTTCAGCCTCTCCGCGACCCAGTCTCACTCCTGTCATGAAAACATCAACCAAGTAGACCGCATTGGTCACCTGATCTCCCCACTGTGGAAAACAAACCACGGGAACTCCGGAAGACAAAGCCTCCATTGTCGAGTTCCATCCACAGTGACTTAAGAAGCAAGCAATCGCAGGATGAGCCAACACTGTTTCTTGTGGACACCACTCAACGATCTTCCCTTTCTCGTTGAGCTCTCGAGGCAAGACATGTGGTTTTATGGGTAACCATTCCACGGGAGGTCGAACTACCCATAGAAACGACAAGCCAGAGTTCAAAACGCCATGAGCGATCTCCTCGATCTGCTCTTGCTTCAAGTGGACTATAGTCCCGAAGGAGATGTAGACGACTGAGGATGGCTCTTTTGAGTCGAGCCACTCCATGCAGTGACTCGTTGGCTCGGAGATATCTCCCTTTATGTCAGTGCTTATAGCTTGAGCCATTTTGAAAAGTGGACCGACAGGACTGATGATGATTTGAGGGCAAATATGTGACATGTGATCGATGATGTCTTTTTCTAGCTCGTGAAAAGTGTCGATAAAAAGATAGAAAGCCTTTTTGTTTTCGAAGCGCTTGAACTGATCCAAAATTACTTCTCCGTAAGCAGCATAGGGAGACGAAGGGTGAAGAAAGCTTGGGATCTCATCATACTTCAACAATGGCAAGGAGGGGATTTCAACGTTGATGTTCGGCTCGGTTTCGGTTGGAAACTTAACTAACCGGTGGTGGTAATAGTAATAAGAGGCCATGCAAGCACAAGACTGAACCCAAAGAACAACCGAAGGGATTTGAAGCTCCTCGGCCACGTCACATACCCACGGCATAAAACCGTTGTTTATAAGACACGTCACTGGTTCCTTTTCGTATCTCTTTATGAGATTCTTGATCTCTCGTTTTCCGACAACTTCAAGGTGTGGACGGAAGGCATGGAAGTCGGTTCTTTTCTTATCGTCGACGGCTAAGCCATCGTGGAAAAACTCGAAGCGGAGAAAGCCTAAACCGATCGGTTTGAGTACGCCGTCTTGAATCTTGTTGGCTTGACGCATCTTCTTGCCCCATGGCTGCTCTGTAGTGACAAAGGTTACTACTAAGCCTTTAGAGGCTATGAGCTTTCCGAGTCGAAGAAGAGGGTTTATGTGGCCTTGGCCTGGAAAAGATACAAGCATCACATGAGCAATAGAAGACAGTTCCATGGATTTCTGATATTTTTTCTTTAAGGAAACTAGAAACTGGTTTTAGTTTCTATATGATAATGCAAGGCGGAGACCGTTTTATAGAGTGAAGGTGAACACATTTTAAGGAGTAGGTTTTTACTAACAAGAAGAATAGGTTTTGATCAAATGAAAAAAAACAGTAAATAATAATAAAACTATTAATATTGAATATTTGTAATGCGTTATATGTTACATTCAACCGTTAAAATAAATAAATAGTAATACTTTAAAATAGCATTTTTTAAGTGTATAATTCAAATTTAAAATATTAAAAATAAAATTAATAAAATTTCATAAATTATTATGTAAAAATAATTATTTATCTTAGATAAACTATATATAAAATTAAAATATAATGTTTGGATTCACTTTTTCAATTTAGGGTTTAAATTTTTTTATTAGTAAGAGTTTTTTAATTATTTTATTATTAAATTTATGTTATTTTTGGAAATTTAAATAATTAATGTTATATTTGAAATAAAAAACATAAAATAATATTATTTTACTCAGTTGCCCATAAATAAATAAATACCTACAGATCTTATTTCCTATGTGAGATACGGTTTATTCCATGGCTTATATATAGTCAGTATATATTATTATAAGAAAATTGACTATTTTCGAAGAAAAAATAAATAAAAAAACAAATACTAGTTTGTAGGAAATAATTATTTCCAACGTATTTATGACATTCGTTTAAATCTATTTCATCAAAAAAAAAACATTCTGCCAGAAAACCATCAGAAAATGATTAGAGGATTCTGAATAGATGATACCGACAACTGTTACTCGAGAAAACTATCGGACACTAACTGTTGGAAATTCGTTAATAATAATTACCAATTTTGGACCAAATCAAACCGAACATAAAGGAGTTTAATTTAGAATGTTTTATTTTAGTGCCTTAGTCAATAAAACACCGAGTTTTTAGGACATTGTTAAGTGATATGTTTTATGTAATTTTAGTTGTTCTAAAGGAGGTTGTTAATTGCTCTGTTTTATTTAGTAATTTTAGTTGTTCTGTTTTTTTATTATGTTATTGTAAGATTTATATAAGCCATTGATTATTCTTAAATAAAACGCTGAGGGATGGCAAAAAAAAAAGTTGAGTGAGTTTTTAAAATATAATATAAAAATGTTTATTTTCGTTAACTATACGAATTTATACGAATAATCCTATTTTTATATGTATTTTTGGGATT
Organism: Pugionium cornutum; assembly: GCA_018901935.1. NCBI lineage: Eukaryota > Viridiplantae > Streptophyta > Magnoliopsida > Brassicales > Brassicaceae > Pugionium > Pugionium cornutum. The sequence goes on along the minus strand of CM032164.1, from coordinate 34,475,323 downwards.
TTCCTTAGCTCCATAAACTATATTTTCTACCATAAACTTCATAAATTATTGCAATTATACAAATTTCATTAATGTTTACATGTTAAATCGCTATTAAACTTGGTTTTAATTCGAAAATATAGTTTTAACTTGTGTTTATTTCAAAGTTAACACCAAATTTTCAAATTAAAACAAGATTAAAAAGAAATTTAACGTGTAAACGTTAACAAAATTTGTATAATATCAATAATTTATGAAATTTGTGTAGATTATAGAAGAAAAACATAGTTTATTTAGCTAAAAAAATACTTAAAAAGTACAAATAAAAATAAATGTATTCGTATAAACTCGTGTAGTAGATGAAAATGAATCTAATATTAAAAAAACTTTGTTACAACCAACAAATTCCAATAGATTTTTACCGTTAAAAAATTCTATAGTTTTCCATGGTTTATTTTTGATATTTTTTAGTGTTTTCGTAATAAGTTATTTTAGATAGACTTTGTAGATAACCTAAATCTGATAGATTTCGACAAAATAATAAAGTTTTGTAAAATAACAAAAAAGTTATTTTACTAAAAAATATTTAATTAAAATAAAAGGTTTAAATGTAATTCAAATATCATAAAATATTTGTATATTCAAAATCGAAAATAATAAAAAATAAAAATATTTATGAATAGAGTGTATGGATATTGTTTTGACATTTATAGTTATTGATAATATGTAACACGATTAAATTATAGTTATTGATTTATTATATGATTTATAGTTATTATAAATCAATAACTATAAATCAAAATAGTTATTTTATAAATGAAAAATCTGACAATCTAAGGGATGTTATATTATAAATGAATTGGAAAAAATTTTAACGTCTAATTTTGAAATTAATATCCGCTAAAAATCTGTTAAGTAACCAATAGTTATCAATCATCTGTTGGTATTAAGTCAAAAAATATGGATGACCTAATTCTCATAGAGATTTCCATAAAAATCATTGTTGTTTGTTGTGATAGTATCTTTGTTTTTTGGGTATTCAATTTATGTCAACACCTAAAAGAAAATAACAAAAAAGAAAGAAAATGAGTGGCAAAAACGTGTTTCGTATTATGAATTTATGAGTCTATGACCATACATATCCCTTTCCACTGGTTTCCATCAGATGAAAAGAAAGAGAAGTTTCATCTTTTTATATTTGTCTCTGTATACAAACAGTGATTCCAGAGGAAATATCGGAAATGAAAACTAGTTTTGATTTTTAGCTCTGTTAATCTTATTTTTTAAATATGGTTAACGCTATACAAAGGCGGAGATTTTTTCCGAACCAAAATTTTTGAACCGAACTAAACCGAGATTTCGATTCTTAGTTTTCGTTCGGTTATTACGAGTGACCAGATTTTCACATTTCTAAAATAAATTCATATTTGTATTCGGTTCATCTAAACCGATCTGATAATCAAAATTATTTTAAGAAATTATCATTTATATGCTGGTTTAAAACAAATTTTACTAAATTTATACCAAAGTTTACAAAAAAAGTTATATTTGAAATGGCAAATATAAAAATCAAACTAATCCGGTTCAACCGAATCTATCTAATTTTAATCGAATTTTAACAAAAAAAATTGAAAACTTCTGTACAATGCGATAAAAAATTTTAAAATGAACTAACCGATATCTAAACCGAATCAAACTATGATTTAATTTGGTTAATTTCATAGAATTTGTTTTAACCAGACTAATGAAATTCATCATAAACATGGTATTTGTGATTTCGTTCTGCCCTATTTGAAAAGAATAATTTGATGCTAAACCATTTGCTCAATAATAAAAGCGTAAATTTTCTTATGACTCATTACATTCAGAAAATTCAACAATGGTTTACTAAGTTCGAGTCAATTCGATTACAACATCAATCACGCTCCTGCAATCAATTAGCAGGTGTTGTATTCTATTAATTCTAGAGTAATACTCTAAAATAGCATATTTTACAGTTTTTCTTCCAAATATAGTATAATAAAATTAAATTCTCAAAAATAGCACAAATACTTATGTAAAAATATTTATTTATTCTAAATAAATTATACATAAACTTAAAGTATTGTATTTAGGTTTATTATTTCCAATTTAGGATTTATTTTTTTTTCTATTAAAATATAGTTTTAATGCATTTTAATGTTAAATTTGTGCTATTATTGTAAATTTAAACTAATGATGCTATTTTTGAAACAAAAACTTAGAAATATGCTATTTTAGACATTTGCCCTTAATTCTAATGTTGATTGGAATTTATTTTTATTTTGTCCATAGTTTATACAATCTATTGTAAACAATGATATTTCATATTAATGAATTTATATTGATAGCAAAAAAAAATGAAATTCATCATAAATAAGAATTTTTTGTGCAATTCTCTATACTATCACTTGCTAAAATTTTGTTATAAATATATTATTTTTAATTAATGACAAAATATATTATTAGTAATTAAATTTTTTATAATAACATAAATTTAATATTAAAAATTTATAATAATTTTTTAATTATAAATAAAAAATAAAAATAATATTTTAATTTTATATAGAATTTATTTATAATAAATTATTAATTTTGAAAGTTTATGTTATTTTTATAATATTTTAGTGTAACTTAACTATCCCTCATAACTAATCGAATCTTAGCCGTCACCACATATGACAAATAGTCATAAATGTTCTTTGGCCAATAGTCATAGATGTGTTTTTCCCCACCTTTTCACTCCCCACAGGAGAACTACCAAACAGTTACTAATCTAAAAGTCATTAACATTTTCTTTCTTCTTTTTTTTTCTTTCAATGTAACTTTACTAGATCGAAATATCGTTGTTTAAAAATAAAAAAATAGATATACATTAAATAAATTTCAATCCGTAATGGATATTATTGGAAATGACACCAATGTATCAGTAACTTGATCACAAAATCGATATTAATGTTGAAACAAAATTATATCGAACTTGCTTATCCAGTGTTGAATCGTTTGAATAAAGTGATTAATCCGTCGATTGACTTCTTTATAATTTAGAAGATTATTGAGAGATAAATTATCTTCTTTGAAGATAACGAAACGATATCTTAGAGACCAAACTGTTTGTAAAGCCCAGATAAGCATAGTAAATTTTGATTCAATGATTGTATAGCGACTTTGAAATTTACCCATTCCGACAAACAGGAAAAAACTTTGATCATTTCGAATAATTCATCCTAACTTTGAATATTGTGATTCATTCCTATGATGAGCATCATAATTACATTTAATCTACTCTTGAGGTGGAAATATCCAATGTTTATTGATACTGTTATTAAACGAGGCGAGTGAATTAAATTCCATCATTTTCATATGAGCGATCCATTCCTGCACGTCCTCGAAACTTTTTTGTAGTAATATGTCAACAAAAATATCTTTTTGGTTAAAGATAAGGTCATTCTTCATTTTCCATATGCACCATAAAATGTAGAAAGGAAAATATTTTTGTGTCGAATCTTGGTCGAACTGATCATAACTTGCAATGTTGAATTTGATATTGTCTTGAATATTTGTAGTTGGATGACAGATAGTCAATGTTGAAATACCTATTTTCTCCAAACCATCTCGGCATAAGGGCATAGAAAAAAATAAACTTCTGTTTCTACTGAAACACAATAATGTGTACACTTATTGTCATCAATTATCTTTCGATGAAGAAGATATGATTATAAGGGAAGAGCCTTTGATAACATTCTCCACACAAAAATGAATAATCTTTGGAGGGATCTTTAAATTCTAGATGTCTTTTGCTAAGTCCTGATGATTAACAAGAGCATGTTGATATATGGGAGATTCATTATTACAAATATCAACCGTGTGACGATAACCAGATTTCACAGTGTATACTCCATTTATACTATAATTCCAGTACCAACCATCTTGAACATTGTCTGGTGGAATATTAAAGATTTTATAGATAAGATAATGATCAATCAAATCTGAAATGATGTATTCATTCCACTAACCTTCAGTAGAGGATTTGTATCCGAGTAAGCACGAAGCGGAGAAATTGGAAGCCAATTTGAATCCCCAATGGAAATAGATTTTCATGTACCAACATTTTGATGTAGTCCATATCGTAATAATTCTCTTCCAAATAATATTGATTGCCATCCAAAAGATGGTCGTGGACCTTTTTTCGCAGATAGTAAATCCCCATTTCTGTAATACCGATTCCTTAAAACCCTTGACAGGAGACAATTTGGTCTTTGTAATAATTTACATCACAAATTAGCTAGTATAGATTGATTAAACTTTTGTATTTCTTGAAAACCCAATCCACCTATCAATTTAGGAGTAGTCATCTTTTTCCAAGAACCTTACACTACAAGAAAACACCGTATTTCCGACAGTCGTATCCGTCAAAAATACGTCGGTAAAACCGTTTCTCGACTACTTTCCGATGAAAATAGTCCGTCGGGACTATTTCGTCGGAAATGCGATTCCGTCGGGAAGTTATCGAAACTTTCTGACGGATTGGCGATTAAGTGTGCCGTCGGAAACTTCCGACGGCTGTTCGATGACAAACTTCCGTCGGAAATAAGCGACGGATATGCGATGGTCCGGATCCATCGATAATCGCCGACGAATTTTCGAGGGCGTTTTTCGATGACTTGTGCCGTCGGAAATATTGTCCGATGATATTTCCCGACGGTTTATAACCGTCGGGATATAGCAACAAATTTTCGACGGCTTGCTCCGTCGGGAATTTCCGACGACTTGCTCCGTCGGGAATTTCCGACGACAATAGCCGTCGGAAACACCAAATAATTAAAAAAATAAAAAAATAATTTTTTTAATATTTATATTTAAATTAATATTATTAAAAATAATCATACAATTAATAAAAATAATATTATAAATATAAATATTATTAAACATTTATTTTAAATTACAAATTACAAAGGAGGAGGAGGAGGAGAAGGAAGAGAAAAAAAGTCATTAGACAATTTATTTTTTATCATTTTTACAAAGTTTTTGAGATTATTCATCTCTATTTTCATGGACGCCATTTCTTCTTTTAACTGTTCATTTTCCTCGTTTCTAACTGCCGATGTTACGCCACCGGTATCTACAACTCCCGAGTCCTGGATGACGACCCTTTGAAAATGATATCTCTTGTAAAAATAAAAAATATTATGAAAAAATTTAATGAAAATTATTATAATATTAATTATATATATTTTTTTAAAAACTTACATCAAAAACGAGACGGTTAATCTCAGAACATGGCAATTTAGCGACCGAAGATGAAGAACCAACTTGAGATTGCCGGGTTAGAATATCACTTTTTTTCTTTTTTACTTTTTCGATGATCTCACTAACGAGACTATCTTGGATACGACCAGTCTTTTTGTTCGTGTGGACGGCCTCGAGAAGTTGCAAGTGATCTGGAGGCGCTCCAATTTCTTGTGCCTAAAAATAAAAAAAAATTCTAAATTAATAATTTTAAAACTTTTAAATAATAATAAATAATTAATATAATAATTAATTTACCAATTGATCGGCTCGTCTGAGAAAACTAGTCGATCCTGCATTGTGAATATAAATGCCTTTGCCTCCTCGGTCGCTCTTCCGGTTTCCCGAATTAGTTTTCGAGATGACCTCAGCGGTGGAAGATTCCCAATAACGAATAAAGTCGTTCCAAACCGACTCATTCAACCCTCTTGGTTTATCTTTTCCCTTTTTCCATTTTTGTTTCCATTCGTTCATGTGGCGAGAAAATTGTACTGCAGCCTCTTTTTCGAAAGCGTCTTCCACCAATTTTGTGTTCATGGGATCCCATGTAAATTTTTGCTGCGAAATTTTAATATATATTACTAAAAAATATTATAAAAATTATTTAAAATAATTATATATTTAAAATTTAAATAACGTACCGCAAATGTCCTGAACCAAATCTGACGTTCTTCGTACGGAATATCTCGAAATTTGGTATATGATTTATTCAAAAGAGAATGAAGCATCTTTAATATAGATTTGCTTATTCCATTGTTTGAAATACCAAACCTACGAATTTTTATTACAATACCGTTTAAGTAATTATTTTAAATATAATTATAGAATAACATTAAAATAATGATTTTAAATATATTTATAAAAAATTAATTTACCATGTCGAATTTCCTTGACGTCTCGGATCAAGAAAAGTAAGAAGTTCGCGATCAGGCTGCTGAATCAATTCTTCAATTGTCATTGGTCGGAAAGAATCATTTGTAGATTCTAGAACTTGAGTTGGTAAACAACTCGGAGTAGACGACTCACCACGTCTTTGGTAATCTTGATACGACCTATAATTTTTTAATGTTTATGATATTTTTATAAAAAAAGTAATTTTAATAATATTTTAAATAAAATTTTATTTGTAGTTGTTAGAATAATGAATATTTTGATTTTTAAATATGAAAAAGTTGTGAAAATCTTGGTTGAAAAAGCTCTCTGATTTCATAAAATCACTAAAAACATAACCTCTATAATTTTATATTTCTTAAATTCTAATTATTTTTTTCTAAAATTATTATGAAACTAAAATTAATTTAAACAATTAAAACTTAAACTTAAACTTTATATACTAAATATAAAATTACTCATGATCGACAAACTTCAATGAGATAACTTCTAGAATCTCCCAACAGTGTTGAAGAAGTAGAAACAATCGAACACAAAAATCATTAACACTAGACAAAATCAGAGATTTTGAAATCTGTACTCTGCTCATAAAATGACGAATCGAATTTTAACCATTATGTTGGAATGTGCTACGTGAAAAAACCATCTCAAGAATCGGGACAACAGCAAATCATTCTCAGCGATTTGATGGACAATAAGGGACGAACAAGTTCAGATCAATCTACATACGAACATATATAATAAGCAAAAACAATCAAATTAGTCGCCTCTTACATGATTTGCGGCGATTTGAGGCAATTTGCGGCGATTTGCAGCTATTTGCGGCGACGTACGGCGGGAGGCGAAGAGGATGAGAAGAGAAGGAGAGAAACACGAGAGAGAGAAAGAAGAAGAAACGATCATTGGTTATATTAGATATTCCCGATAGCAATTTCCGTCGGGAATACGTCGGAAATCTTATAAATATTTTCGCCAAATCCCGCGTTGGGAATTATGTTTCCCTCGTACAATTTTACGCCGTTGGAAATCCGTCGACTTTCCCACGTAATACCGTCGGTCATCCGTCGGTAATATAATCCCAGGCATGACCGACACGTAGTCTACCCACGTTGCAATTATTTAATCAACATTTTCCCGACGGACTGAATAAAGCCATCGGGAAACCGTCGGTGTTGTTAATCAATATTTCTAAAAAATATATAGATAAATTTATTTTTAAAAAAGCACTTTTAATTATAATATTGTGAAGGTTGTGTGAAAAATAAAATCATAAATATTTATTAACAATATTTAAAATTAAAATCATAAATATCAAAATAAAATCACAAATTTAATCTGAATCTGATGAATATTTCGAATTAGCTGAATTTTGTTCGTCAAACTCGCCAATCTCTTCTTCTGAATCCTGAAACACGTTGTAATATTCGTTCGTGGTGTCATCAACAACAAGGTTAACTTCAAGAGAAGTGTCTATGGAACCTAAGTTACCAATTGTGCTTTGTTGCATAGGCTCTTATTCGGTAATACCACATACCATTCCTCTAGGATGTATTGAGATCAGTGTAATCCAAAGATCTTGCTTGTTTCTCACACGAGGATATCGAATGTAACAAACCTGGTCCGCTTGTGATGCAAGTATAAAAGGATCATATTTTCGATGTCGTTTACGAGAGTGGACAGATGTAACACCGAATTCGTCTTCACGTTGACCCATGACAGGGTCATACCAGTCACAATAGAACACAATACACCTCAAATCAATCATTCCTCGATAGTGAACTTCTAATATTTCACGAAGAATACCATTGTATACAATTTCTCCCGATTGAGATGATACACCATAATTACAAGTTGTTTGTGAGTTTCCTTCGCGATGACTCTTAAAAGCATATCCACGAGTGCAGTACATTGGACAAGATTTTGCAGTAAATGTAGGATCACTCACCAACTCAACTAACCACGTGGGAAACGTTATGTCCCTAGAAGGACATGTAGTAACCTACAAAATAATAGAATGTAGTAAATTATAAATATATATATATATATATAGTAAACTATTATTGAAAATTACATAATTGTGGTAACACTAACATAAAAATGCAACCATTTTGCAAATTCGCTTTTTTTTTTTAAGTTCGGCCAACTCATTCTCGCTGTAATCTGAATAATGAACACGTATTTATTCCATGTATATCCTATTAATTATGAAAAAATAAATTAACAATAAATTATAATAATAACTAAAAACAAAATTAAATTGAATGTACCTTTCATATTCCAAAACGTCATCGCAATTAGTCAAAATATACAAATGCAAGTGATTGTGTCCTCCTCTGATAGGCGTCGCGTCTTCCCTTTTCCACTTAAACGTCCAATTTGTGCAAATATTTCTGGCACATACACTGGATAGCTTGGTTTTTCTCCTCCATCATCATGTCGTGAAGGCCATCTATTTTTTGTTTGCACTTGCGATGGAAAATAGTAGCTAGCAAAGTTAGATGTTTCTTCATTAATACTTTGTGCGACGATTGAACCTTCAACCCTAGCAAGATTTTTAACTTTTTTCTTTAGGTGGAACATATATCTCTTAAAAGAATACATCCATCTGTACTGAACAGGTCCTCCAGGGGCTGCTTCTCTAGGGAGGTAAATAGGAAGATGCTCCATAACATCAAAAAATGCTCGTGGAAATATTTTTTCCAAGTTACAAATGAGAACCGGTATTTTTCCCTCCAAATTTCGGATATCGTCTACAGTAAGTGATCTTGTACATAAATCTCGGAAAAAAGCACCAATCCCTACATAAAAAATATATTTTAATATCATATAATATATGAAAATATTATTATATATATAAAAAATAATGTAAGTTTAACGTCGTACCTGCAATTGCTCCGTGGACGTTGTTAGACAGTAGATCGCTAAAGGCAAATGGGAATAATCTTTGCATGACAACATGACAATCATGACTTTTCATCCCTGAAAATTTACCTTCAATAGTATCGACACAATTACGAAGATTAGATGCGTATCCATCTAGAAATTTGACACTATGCTTAATCTAGTCAAAGAATTCATCTTTTGCATGCGCATCCAATCGGAATGCGGGAGACAATGATTTTCCATTTGATATTACATGTAGTTTCTTCCGGGAACAAATATCCGGCAAATCCAATCTAGCTTTCAAATTATCTTTTGTTTTTCCTTGCACATTTAGAACGGTATTCATTATGTTGTCGAAAAAATTCTTCTCAATGTGCATAACATCTAGATTATGGCGCAACAAATGGTCCTTCCAATATGGTAAATCCCAAAAAATACTCTTCTTGTGCCAATTATGGTATTCGCCACAACCATCAAAAGGGTAATGTCCGTTACCTCCACAAGAAGCCGTTCTCTCAGCACCAAAATCTCTAAGTTGAGTCAACATATAATTCCCGTCAAGAATAGGAGGTGGAGCATCAAAATTTTTTTGTTTTTCCTAAACAATGTCGTGCTCCGGCGATATGGATGATCTTGTGGTAGAAATCGACGATGACAATCGAACCAACTAGTCTTTCGTCCGTGTTTCAGTTGGAACGCATCAGTATTATCTTGACAATATGGGCATGCTAATCTTCCATGCGTCGACCATCCTGATAATATACCATATGCTAGAAAATCACTTATCATCCACATAAGTACAGCTCGCATCAAGAAGTTCTGTTGGTTGGAAACATCGAATGCTTCGACACCATTTTCCCATAATATTTTTAACTCATGAATTAGTGGCTACAAGAAAATATCAAGCGATCGCTTAGGATGCTCTGGGACAGGGACGAGAATAGAAATAAAAACTCTCGTTTCATGCACAAAGAAGGAGGCAAATTATAAGGTGTAACGATAACTGGGCACAACGAGTATTGCCTCCCATGCTTCCCAAAAGGATTGAATCCATCTGTAGATAACCCGAGGTATACGTTTCTAGGCTCATATGCAAAACTAGGATAAACTTGTTGAAAATGTTTCCATGCTTCTACATCCGAGGGATGCACAATTTCTCCATTCGAATTATGTTCTACATGCCATCTCATAGGTTTTGCCGTGTGTTCAGATTGATATAACCTCTTTAACCTCTCTGTTAATGGCAAATACCACATCCTTTTATGCGGAATAGGTACTCTACCGCTTGTCTCTTGAAATCGAGGTTTGTGAAAAAATAAGCACTTCATGCGGTTTTCATCATTTGTCCAATAGATCATGCAATTGTCAATACATACATCGATCATCTGATATGGCAATCCAAGACCAGATACAAGTTTTTGAACCTCGTAATATGAAGCATGTGCAATATTATCTTCAGGTAATATATCTCTAACAAAATCAGCTATCGCATTCACACAATCTTCAGGCAAGTTGAAATCCGTCTTTATCGTCATCAACCTGCTTGCAGCAGATAAAGACGATAATCCATCTCTAGATCCTTTATACAAAGGCTGCTTGGATGCATCTAACATATCAAAAAATTTCCGGGCTTCCAAATTAAGTTCCTCTATTCTGCTAATATCTTCGATGTACGATTCTCTTTGTTCACCAAAATGCATCATTCACCATCTGAACAGTACCTCCGTTTATATCAACTTCTGATGCCGGTTCCTCTACCCTAACATTAGTATTATCTATCCTTTTTGAAGTACTACCATAATATTGCATCGTTGCATCAGTTTCTCCATGTGAATACCAAATTTTGTAACCCGGCATAAATCTATTCTTATACAAATGATTACGTACTTCTCTAACAGAGATTAATCTATGATTTCGACATTTAATACACAGACAATAAATTTTACCGTATTCCGATGTCATGCTATTCTTTGATGCAAATGTCATGAACTTTTCAACATCTTGCGAAAATTCATCAGTCAATTCCCCCGTGGTTGAATCATATCGAGGTTTATCCATCCACGATCGAAAATACTCAAAAGAACCCGAAGAACACATTTTTTTTAAATTTTTGGTTCTGTTAAAATTTTGAAAGATCATAGCTTATTTATAGTGAAAATTAGATATTATCACGAATTTTTAACAGATTATTAAGAATTTTTAACAGATAATTACAAACTGTAAAAAGATTATTCTTCAGAATATTCTCTATTTCTGACGGAATTCCGACGGTTACCGACCACAACCGGATATTCACGTATTTTGAATAGATTTTATCTTTATAAATTGACGGATTTCCGACGGTTTCCGACCATCAACAGATAAACACAAAATTTTAACAGTGTACATATATTTCCGATGGATTTCCGACTGTATCCGACAATGGTCGGATAGTTCCGACGGTTTTTCGACGAGTGCTGCCGATGGATTCCCGACGGGCTCTAAAACACAGAATCCGTCGGGAAATCGTCGGAATATTACCGACGTATCTGAAGCCGTCGGTAATATTCCGACGATTTCAAGAGGATATCCTGACGATTAGGATTTCATCGGAAATGCAATGGTTTACCGTCAGTTTTCACCATCGATTTACCGATGATCTCTATGGCGCCAGAAATTATCGACGGACCTCCGACGGTTTTAGTTCCCTTGGGTATTCGTTGCGTATCCGTCGTAAAGTCGTCGGAAAAGTCCGACGGTTTTTTTTCCATCGGAAATGCCGTCGGAAATGTTAATGTTTTCTTGTAGTGTTATAGTCCATAAATCCCCACCAGTATCGAGATAATTTTTGGTCTATCTTCTTACATATTTGTAATGGTAGTTTGAAAACGTTCATTGGAAAGCAAATGCAACTGCTTTGATTAAAGTTTCCTTCCCAGCTGTAGATAAAAATTTTGATTGCCATCAAGATATTCGAGAATATACTTTGTCAACCACATATCTAAGCATATGTCTTTTGCTGCGACTGAATTGTTTCAGTAATCCCAAGTATTTTCTGCTTCCACCAACAGTTGTGATTCCAAACATTTGAGAAATATATGATCTAGTATGATCAAAAACTTTTTGAACAAAAACAATTGATGAATTTTCCATATTAATAAATTGTCCTGAGACTCGCACATACTCTTGGAAAATATGGTGTAGGTTCGTGATGTTTCTTCTATCAGCTTTAATGAAGAAAAGAGAATCGTCAACAAATGGGAGATGAGATATAGTTGGTTCGTTTCGATTATTCTGAGAGGTTGTATCAGGAAACTTCGTTCTGCATGATGTAGCATGGCACTCAACACATCCGCACATATTATAAGTAAATATGGTGATATAAGATCTCTTTGTCTTAAACCACATTGAGATTTAAAATTACCTAAGGGGTTTTCATTAATAAGAATTGAAAATGATACCGTGGTAACACATTGCATAATCCAATGAATTCATTAAGGTGAGAATCCTTTCTTCAAGAGGATGGCCTTAAATAATTTCTATTCAATCCGATCATATGCTTTACTGATAACATCCATAAAAGATATATCACAAATCTTTTGAACTCGTAAGCAGTGTAAGAATTCATGAGCGATGAAAACATTATCAGTTATTAATCTCTTCGGGATAAAAGCAGCTTAATTTTTTGAAATGATATAATCCAAAATCTTTTTTTAACCAAAGTAATAAAAATTTTGATATCATTTTGTATACGACATTACAAAGTGATATATGGCAAAAATCTTTCATATCCGATGGATTTTTCGTTTTTAGAATAAGACAAAAATTTGTATGATTGAAGTCTGTAATCATATTTCCAATTTGAAAAAATCTTTCAACTTCCGCGAAAAATACGTTTGCAACAATATTCCAAAGTTATTAACATTTTCAAACACATAAAATGGGGTTCCATACCATTACAAATAGTTAGAAATGATTATAATTTTTAAGATAATTTAAAACTTGTTAAATATATTAAAAACTATAAGAATTTATTCACTCGAACATTAGAGTTGAGTTGCAATAAAAATTATAATTAAATGTATCTTGCTTTAAAAAAAAATATGTGGTGAAAACTATGGATTAGTGCCTTGAGTTTGCTGTAAGTATATGAATCTGGTTGATAACATTTTTACGGTATAAGTTAACATAATATTTTAGTCAGTATAGTTATATAAGTCACATATTAGTGTAACTAGTAAATGACTACATCTATACAATTTTTATATTCACAAAACAGTTAAATACATAAATATTTATTGGATAGCAAACGATAATGTAATGTCACGTCCATGTCATGTCATTAAATATGTGTGTTTTTATTAGCAACAACATAAAAGCTTACACAAAAAGTAAATACTCATATTTTCTCTCCCATGTTATATACTTAATATTTGTTTTCAATATTTCTTAATTTACCCTTGAAAACGTATTATTTTCCTAATTCTCCCTTTAGTTATTTAGTTTTTAAAAATGGTTAGATACTAAATTTGTGGAAATGTGATGTCACATTCTTAATTTTATGCATGATTTACGTTATTCATGCAAAAAATGGGTGTCATTACTCACATCTGCATTGGTAAAGATATTTTTAGCATTTATCATAAATGCAAGTGATAAATGACTATTAACAAGTAACACCAGTTCGTCCAAAAATGAATAATAAAGATGAAATTAGGGTATCAAATCACTCTCCAAAATGTTATTATAAAGGCCAGATTTTTTGTCACTTCCAAATATGATAAACTTTTTGTTTAAGAGATATATGATATACTTGATAATGGCTACGTTAAGGGTGTGTTAGACAAGATGAATCTAATGACAATTAATGGTTTAATGATATTTCAATGAATGAAAATTTTCTTATTGTTTATTTGGTTAAATCTTGAATATAATATTTGAATTATAAATCTATAAAAATTGAATAATTCAAAACGCAAATTAAAAAGATAGAGAAATGTGAATATACACTATACATTAGACTATAGGTTTCTATTCATATGAATCTAATTTAATGTTGTGTGGAGTTTGATTCCATTTTTTCTAAATGAAAATATTAAAAAAATTTATATGAAGATATTAGATTATTGAACTGATCTATTATGGTCCATTTGACCAAATAAATAACACATATCATAAACATAAAAAAACAACCATAACTAAAATGGAAACAACCAAGGTTTACATGTAAATTATAATATCGAAACAACTATAATTTGCACACCGATTACTATATACGTATAGTAGTAAAATTTTGTCATACAAAATTGTTTAGGTCATAGTGGATTTAACCTAATATCTACATACGAGTAAATCACATATAGAATTGTTAAAGGATGTAAATTTTTAGTTTGTATAGTTTACCAAATAGCTTAAATATTTAAGTTTGGACAAATTTGCCAAAAAAAATACGGAAACCATCCGAAAAATAGATACCGAACCGAACTAGAGCCATGTAAAATATTCAAACGGATACTATACTTTTATATCCAAAGTATCAAAACCAAGTCGAACTAAATAGATATCCAAAATATTTAAAATACAACTATATACAAAAAATAATAAATGTAATTAGAGTTGATATAACTCAATTATATTCAAAATTATAATTATAAATCTAAAAATAAGTAGAAAAACACTAGGATCCGTGGTTGCAACATATCTATTGTAATCTCATATGTTTGGAATTCGATCATTTTACGGTGACTCATGTGATAAAAACATGAAAATAACATTTATTTTTAAATCAAAAGATTCAAAATAAGCATAAAAACGCAAATATATGAAAGTTTTTAACTATGTTATTCAAAATTTAATAGTTATAGTAATAAAAAATTAACTAAATTTATTTATATTTAATCAATTAAAAAAATTTATTGATATTTTAAATAACTGAATCTAAATAGAATCTAATCCAATCTTACTAGGAACTAAACAAAAATTTTAAAATATTTAAATGAGTACTAAATTTCTAATATCAAAATAGAAATAATCCTAAAAAATCAATACAAAATCCGACAAATATTCGAATGCCCGGTTTGGATGGTTTTTGGTCGCGGATTGTAAAATTTGGTAGGGTTATAATGTTATATACATTTATAAATCTTAATGCCAAAACTCATATATGTTTAGATAATATAAACGATTAATATGATAGCCAATTGAACGTGTGTCTAAAAGTTATTGGTTAGTGTATACAGCGTGCATGTAGTTACACGTCAAGACTCAAGTATTTGTGTTTGTTAATATCTTTTAGCAGCTAGACAATATTTTGTCAACAAATGTAACTCTTGGTTTATGTTGATTCTTTAATCCCAATTAGAGACGTAATCCCTTTACAGCCTGTCAGCAGCGTTTCATTTTTTCTTCTTCTTAATTTCTGCAATTTTGAATGAGATCTTTCTAATCTTTTATGTTGAAATCTCTACCTTTTTAAGATAGCCTTATTATTTTATTATTTTTTCCTTTTTGTTATAAGTGATTAATGAGAATCCTCTAATGGATATACTCTTATATAATTCACTCAAAATATTTTAATTAATAAATATTTTTAAAATAATTTTATCGTAACATCTTATTTATAAGAATGCCATAATGATGTATCATCAGAATGAGTTTAAAATAAACATATAAATAGATTTCAATTAGTAGAATAATTACAATATATGTATCTAATATTAAAGAATTAATATATTTTATTAACAAACCAAAATCAACTATTTATTTTGAAAAAATAATTTTTTTATTTTCTTAAGCTAAGTATATAAAATTTATAAATAACTAATAGTCAATCGTAATATATTAACATATATTATAAATTTAGTTTTTAAAACATGAGTATTCGTTATTTCAATAAGAAAAAAATTATCGTTTCTAATATTTTACGAATAAAATATATTTTTCATAAAATTATCAATTATTCACATATAAAAAATTATCAATTTTTGATAAAAGATAATCAAATTTTAAATTTTAAATAATAATATTTCGTAAATAAATATAATAGATTTATAACTAAAATTATATTATATTTATCAAAAATTGTTTTACTCCGCGCATTACACATATATAGACCCACTATAGTATTATAATAATTAACTTTTCAGATAAAGATAATTACGTAAATACATAAATAATAAAGACTTAAATATTATTGTATCAAGTGTTTTTTTGTCAATAAGTCACAACGTAACGATCCAATAGTCTAATATTTTCATATGAAGATTTATCACCCTTATTTAAAACACTGTGAAGTCGAATTTCATAATTCTGTAATAAATTAAAAATAATACAACCAATACATCATTTACTCCTCCCGTATTAAATGTTTTTTATGAATAGGGTTTGATCCGAATTTTTCACATTCAAGTAATTTTTACATAATGAATATAATCGCGACTAACCACACACCGGATTTTCAAATGAGCCTAAAACTTAACATTAAATTTGACTGCAAGAATCAATCCTTAGCCTAAACCAAACATAGTGACTCCTCTTTAAGAAAGAATAATTCTCCAACCACAACATAGTTGTCGTTTGGAAGTGTTTCGTGCAACAACATCGCATGTTATGTTGTACGTACCAATTAATGGCTGGTATGGACCCATCGGCTGTGAACATATGATAAGGTCTCTTGTCCACTGCCCGTAATAAATACACATGTGAAGAGAAAGATAATCATAATCTTTGATCATTGTCTACGCATTCAATATTTTTGGTTTCATTTGCAACAATTGATTACATTTTTGTTATGGTATTGCCCATTATTAATGGCATGGATGTGTGAGCATTATACTGATAATGTGGCCAAGAGTGGTTTGCCTGGTTGTCTCATTTTATAAGCAGCATGAAAAAACTACGTGATTTCATTTCAATTTATCGAAAAATTCAAAATATAATATGCACAAAATAGCCAATAGCCAAATTTTGGCATCGTATTTGCAAAAACAAAAGATGATACAATCGTCAATATTCTTTGTTTGTGTTTTTAATATCTTTAATAAATTAATTAAAAATATTTTAAAAACAATTCCAAAGTATTATTTACACCACTATCAATTATCAATGTGTTATTACCAAAATGAATTTCAAATAAATATATAATCAATTTAATTTATTAGAATAATTATAATATATATTAATTTAATTAGATAATAATTATATTTATTAAACTAACTAAATAAATAAAATTCAATATTATAAAAAAATAATTAATAACCAATCACATTGAATAAATAATATTTTAAAATTAATTATATCATATTATTTATTTGTAGTTTTATATTCGTCATATCATTTTTGTTTATAAAAATAAGATCATCATTCATTTATATAAATTATATTTATTTAATTAGCATATATTCTAATTTGACTTTTTAAAGTATAGTTATTTGGTATTTACATAAAAAATAATTTTAAATAATATTATAAATGAAGCATATTTTATATAACATATCAAATTATTTAAATAAAATAAAAACGATAACAATAAAAATAATAATTAATATTTTTTGGATAGATATAATTTAAAATTAAATTTTATATACGAGTATTTAATAAATAATTATAATAGATTTTATAAGTAAAACTATATTTTATTTATTAAAATAATTATTTTCGTAACAAAAAAATATATTTTACTTACGATTTTGCAACTACATTACTTTTTGCAAGAAGCCAGTAGAAGGGTAGCTAACTAATCAGTCTTTCAAAATACTTAAAAATAGACATAAATAAAAATAATCTACTAATATTATATGATATGGGCAGGAAAATAACACTTCAATTTTCAAAAAGAATAAAATCTCACATATTGCAAATTGAGAGTCCAAGGTGGTAAGTAAAAGCCTTGACGCTTATATAAATCAATAATCTTTGTACGTGAATATCCATAAACGCAGCATACGATCTTGTTATACAAAAGAGAGATCTATTCCAAACCAATAAAATGGGGTCGATTACAGCAATGGAGTTCGAATCTCCTGCATCTCCAACTCCAACTCATGTAATGCTCGTGTCGTTTCAAGGACAAGGCCACGTCAATCCTCTTCTTCGTCTCGGCAAGCTAATTGCTTCAAAAGGTTCACTCGTTACCTTCGTCACTACGGAGCTTTGGGGGAAGAAAATGAGACAAGCCAATAGGATTGTAGACGGTGAGCTTAAACCCGTTGGTTCTGGTTCAATCCGGTTTGAGTTCTTCGATGAGGAATGGGCAGAGGAAGATGACCGGAGAAGTGATTTCCTTTTGTACATTTCACACCTCGAGAATATCGGGAAACGAGAAGTGTCGAAACTCGTGAAGAGGTACGAGGAAGTGAACGAGCCCGTCTCGTGTTTGATCAATAACCCGTTTATCCCATGGGTCTGCCACGTGGCGGAAGAGTTCAAC
Source organism: Pugionium cornutum (assembly GCA_018901935.1). Classification (NCBI taxonomy): domain Eukaryota; kingdom Viridiplantae; phylum Streptophyta; class Magnoliopsida; order Brassicales; family Brassicaceae; genus Pugionium; species Pugionium cornutum. The sequence goes on along the minus strand of CM032164.1, from coordinate 34,456,857 downwards.
ATTCCTTCTGCAGTTCTCTGGGTCCAGTCTTGTGCTTGTTTCTCTGCTTATTATCATTACCAAAGTGGCTCTGTTTCTTTCCCAACAGAAACAGAGCCTGAGCTCGACGTTAAGCTCCCTTGTGTTCCTCTCTTGAAGCACGACGAAATTCCCAGCTTTCTCCATCCTTCTTCTCGTTTCGCCGGATTCCGAGAAGCAATTCTTGGTCAATTCAAGAATCTGAGCAAGCCCTTTTGTGTTCTAATCGATTCATTCGACGCTTTGGAACAGGAAGTGGTCGACTACATGTCGAAACTCTGTCCGATCAAAACCGTTGGACCGCTTTTCAATGTCGCTAAGATGGTGACCTCTGACGTAAGCGGTGACATCTGCAAATCGACTGATCAATGCATCAAGTGGCTAGACTCGAGGCCTAGATCGTCCGTGGTCTACATTTCGTTTGGGACGGTTGCGTATTTGAAGCAAAAACAGATAGAAGAGATCGCTCAGGGAGTTTTGAAATCGGGTTTATCGTTCTTGTGGGTGATTAGACCTCCGCCGCATGATCTAAAGGTCGAGACGCATGTCTTGCCTCAAGAACTAAAAGAAGAGAGTGATAAAGGTAATGGAAAGATTGTGGATTGGTGTCCACAAGAGCAAGTGTTGGCTCATACTTCGGTGGCGTGTTTCGTGACTCATTGTGGATGGAACTCGACGATGGAGGCTTTGACTTTAGGAGTTCCGGTGGTTTGTTGTCCGCAATGGGGAGATCAAGTGACCAACGCCGTGTATCTGATAGATGTTTTTAAGACGGGAGTGAGGCTTAGCCGTGGAGCGACGGAGGAGAGAATTGTTCCGAGGGAGGAAGTGGCGGAAAAGCTTTTGGAAGCGACGGTTGGGGAGAAAGCTGAGGAACTGAGGAAGAATGCTTTGAAGTGGAAAGCGGAGGCAGAAGCGGCGGTGGCTCCCGGAGGATCGTCGGAGAAGAATTTCCGGGAGTTCGTGGAGAAGTTAGGAGTGAGAGAATCGAAGGTTGACGAGAAAAGACATTAGACAAAAGTGTTTCTCTGTATTTTGATCATGACATTATACATTATTGTTGTTTCATCTAAGTCTTGTTATGTTACAAAGTTTATTTGTGTTTGTATTTGTTTTCCATTGTATAAACTTAATAATTCAATGTTTGGCATAGTTTGGTTTCTATATTAAAGCTTCATATGTGACTCTTTGTACGTGTGGCATTAATTAATGAGTTTTTGCCTAATAATTATTCGTACATCAATAGACTCGAAGACTTGTAGAGCCATGTGATACTACCAAACCCGCATAGACTAATTTCCTATTCTGTTTCAAAACAAACCAGAGTCTGAAACACTGTTTTTTCATGCTTATTAGGTTTGATTTAAAGAAGTATGTTTTGTGGAAAAAAACGTAAATGGTTACGAAAGACAAGGCAGCCAACAAAAATTCCGTCAAAGCTACAGAAATTATTTCAGTTGAAAATCGACTTTGCTTGATTTTGTTTACAAAATGTTTAACCACATAGCATCATATACTAAAATCTTCAAACAGAAGTCAGATATACACACAAATGTAAAATCATATAAAGGCATTTTGGGTTTAGCTTATACAATTCTCAACTTATTGCCTCTTTCAGTTGTCGCCTTGCCTAAGCACACGTAATATGGTCAAGAAGAGATTGAGGATGTCCAAGTATAGAGCCACCGATGCGAGGATGTATTCATCATATGTGAAACGCTTGATGAGATTGTCCGTATCGTAGACTATGTATCCGCAGAATACCAATGCGCTGATTCCTCCATATATGGCAACAGAGGTTGGGCCAATCGGGAAGAACATCTGCAATATTATGATAACAAACAAAATTCAAGGCTTGTCGAATATTTTATTTATTATAAAGGAAAGGGGATTTTCTAAGAGACTGACCTGGATGAAGCTGGTCACTACAAGAATGATGAGGCTGGTGAAAAGAATGGGTCCAAGGAAGCTGAAATCTTTGCCCTTCTTCGCAGCCCAGAAAGTGTATGCGGTTAGAGATCCAACCACAGACAGCGTCAATATCAAAGCTTCAAGCACAATTCGTCCTGATAAAACACGTTAATGAAAGAAGAAGAGATTACTGACTTTAAGACACTGCCATTTCTGGTTTCCGGTGAAATATGTTCTTTGACAATAAGGTGAGCATAGAAGTGGCTAAGAAACAGATGATATTAAGTGGGAAATTGATACCAACCTTCTGTCATGGCACAACTTACTCCAACAGTGAAGCTTAATGAGACAGTGAAGAGGGCAAGGAGAATAAGGTTAACAGGATGCTTTTGGTGGTAAATGTGCAAAGGCCAGATTACTGCAAAAAAATTATATCCCAGTTCTCAATTATATGAACAATAAATATCTTGAACGTATTAAAATACTAGATAAGAAAAGATGTACTGTGCTTATACTGCTCATATCCAGAAACAAGAAGCTATTGGGCTACACAAAACATTCATGCACAAAAACAACATTCAAACTAGTCACAAATTACTATCTTAGCACATTATGCCACCAAGAGACCCCTCCACACAAAAACTTTTATAAATTGTTCTGAGTATTGAAATAATCAGACCAACAACAAATGAAAACCAAACAAAGCAAAAATCATAGAGGACAAAATAACTTAAAGGTCTTTTTAAGAAAACAGAATATTTTAGCTGTTACATAACGCCACATCACCATCACTAACATTTAGTTACCAAGATAGTTAGGGAGGGGAATGAAGAGAAAATAAAGGGTTTGTTTCCGGCTCAGGAGGATTGGGGATGTTCCAGAGTTAATCCTTTGTTCTATGTCAGTGAGAAATAAAATAAATGTCGGTTTCCTAACACTAACACACTAGATATGATCACACCTATAAACATCAATCTGCCAATCGTCACATAAAAAAGTTCAATCAATCCTTAATTTATATCATATGTATAAGCACCATCTAATTAAGAAAAACCCAATCCATGAAGAGAAGTGCATGGACATAAGAGTCATAAATGCACAATCAGAATCAGGTTGACCAAACAAAAACTAGGCAACCAAGACCAAACGATTATCTACAAAGGAAAGGTGAACATCGAATTATGACAATACAGCAAAAAGTAACACCGGATCATACAATTGAGAATACGCGTAAACCAAGGATCGATTCAAGAAAAGCATGATCCCTTATCTCAACACCACAAACAAGCAACGCGAAATTCGCCGAGAAGACAAAAAACCCGAAAACTCAGATCAAAACTTAAGAATTCCAATTACCACATCCAGTTAGATATTGAGAAAGGAAGGGTGAGAAATGGAAATCTGAACAAATAGATCTACATGAAAACAGCAGAGAAACTACGTACAGATGAAGGGGACGATGCAGAGGAAAAGAAGAAGTCCGGGAGATCCGGTTAAGAGATCGTTGACAGGAGGATTTAGAACAACGACGGCGGAGATAAGAGTGGTAAGGAGGAGCTGGGCAGAGAGAATCCCATAGACCTTGCGGATAAATCCCCATCGGAGTTGATTCTCGCCGTAGCTTAACCCTGGGTAAAGCGTCGCCTCTCCGACTCCCATTTCTAGATCAATTTCTTTCCCGCCCATACGATCAACCCCGCTCATGCTAACGCTCGCGTATCCGTACGGCTTCTCCATGGCTCAGTAAGATTCGGTAAACGGTCTTCGAGATAGATCTGGTGGAATTTTGGAAGAAGATCGAGGATACGAGTTTTTTTATATATTCCCGTGGAAACGAAGGTGCCGAGTTATGTCCTAGATGGCCTAAAAAGATGAAATACACGTGGGAGTTTTAACGGTCAAGATTGAAAGTCTTACAATAACGCGTTGGATTTTCAATCCTAGCGACGACGATGCTAACTTTAAACGAATGAACAAACACAATGAAGGAGATATTCGGTATTTTGAGGAACCACCTTTAGATGTTCGGTGGATAATGAAATTTTTTTTATAAACACTCTCACCGAACATCTTGGAATTTATTTTACTTTCTGGATTTGGACTTCAAGAATCGTAAATGTCATTAATAACACAAATGAATACTTTTCAAACAATTTCAACATTACAAATAGTCATATATATATATCAATCAGGAAAGTTCCATATCAATGGTGAAAATCATCTACTCTTGCCATGAACAGCAATCTGGTGAATGTCCATATCTTTAAGCATCACAGATCGACCACAAGAGTCGCACGGTGCAGTTCTTGAACCACAAATACTCTCATGTTCAGACATTCCTTTCATCCTGTCTCTAGCATCAGATGCAGAGTTACCTGCTTCCACCATATCTCCACAAAACCTGCACGCAATTAAGCGAAGAGGACAATCTCTTGCTTGATGTTGAACCTGCAACAATATCACAAACTCATGTTAAAACCGATACGAGAAAGAAAAACATAACAAGTTAGTTAGAACCATGACTAATCATACACGCACCATCTGTACTTTCTCAAGAACTGTTCCGCAGCCACAAGCCAAGGGTTCGTGGAAGACTTTCAAGTGTTTTTCCATCTCTGTTGGCTGCAATGCCTGCCCACATTTTTCACAGTGCAAATGGTTTTTTGCCTCCTCAATTCTGAGCACGATTCCACATCCGGGATGATTACATAAAACGTTGTGTCTACTACAGTATGCTTCGTGCAATGCAATACTCCTGCTTGGAATTGAATGTTTACAATTCCTACACTCTACTGTATCAACATCTGATGATGATGATAAACCCCGTTCCCCAACCTTGGTGCCAACACTATTTTCTTGGACTAGTACTGAAACCTGGTACTTGACTGTTCCCTTGAAGCCATAGACGCCTAAACTGTAAGTCCCTGCGCTCAGTGCTCTTTCTTTTGATCCCAAGATCAAGGTCTTTGAACCCACATCGTGTGAAGACCACTCATGTTGATGAAGAGAAGGGAATAGAACCGGGTGCTTTGATACATAAAGATCGGTATCCGCTCCATCCTTTTCCACATCTATCTTTACAATAACTCTGATGTCACCTGCCACTACTTTTTCTACAGTAGCCTCGTCGATCACAAACTTATAGTAATCATATCGTCCTTCCTCAACTGCTCCAGATTCAGATTTCCCACATTCAAGCGGCCTTAACACATGCTGATTCGGCTGACCTGAAACTATATCTGGACTAACTATATCAACCTCAATGTCAGTCTCCAGAACCGAAATGCTCGAGGTGGGTTTCAGCTCGAGGACCTGTAGCTTGTAAGAGACCTGCCCATAATTTACTGAGAGAACATCGTCTAGAGAAAGTGTAGCATGTTGACGAAGAATAGTTTCGAGGATAGCTTTATGGTTGGGCAAATCTGAGAAACCAAGGTTGTCCGGTTGAAGCTTCGCGTAACTACCTTTGGGCAGCCGGATATAACGGATTTGCACTAAAGGAACATCTGTCTGATAATGTGTCGAGAATAAGTTGCTCCAAACGTGTGGAGGAAGACCGACAGTACCATCTTCAGCCGTAAACTCAAGAACACCGGAGTGGGTTGTCTTTTTATTATCTGTTTGGTCAACGACAGAGAGCTCAAAATACAATGGACCTTTATCGAAAGCTCCTTGATCAGACAACTCCGTAAAACACGATGGTGGAAGTTTGATCTTATCTCCATTTCCTTGAAAAGAAGCAGCTTGGAAGATCCGTTCAAACACTATGCCTCCTCCAGCAACTAATCTTTCTTGCATATGTTGATCAGCCTGGAGATAGTAAAAAGCCAATTTTATGGATTTCCAAATTACATCTTCAAGGAAGAACCATTGAGGCAATCGCCATAGTATTCATTCTAGTTAGTAAATTGCAAAATTAAAAGCGAGAGGATCAATTTCAAAGATTATGTATGCATAAAAATCTACAATATTGCGATACAAATACGAATCTGGTGAACTCTATTAGAATGCATACATAATCTTTGAAAAAATTCTACATAACAACAGAGACGGGATCGAGTGATTAGAACTACATAAACAGGATCAGAATTGCAAAGAATTAGAGCTAAAGACTGACCTTAATCTGGGCTTCAATGGCGTCAAGCCTTCTGGCTCTCTGGGAAGCTTCAATGGCTTCCCGTTGCCTAATCGCAGCCTCCTTGGCTTTTTTCTCTCGTTCGAGCTTAAGTTTCGCCCTTTCCTTTCTCTCTCTCTGCTCTCTCTCAAGCTTCTCCCTCGCCGATCTAAGCTCGAAATCCATCTTTGACAATTCGAAATCTGAACGTAGGTTGGTGAAAATACACAAAGATCGAAAAAGGAAGCTTTGTCTTCTCTTGTTCTTCAAGAAAAAGAAAAACTATGAAAATAAGCCTCTGAGATTATATTTGTTTTGGGTTTCTGGAAGGATCTGGGCCTCACTTAAAACCATTATACTGCGATTCTCTTTATCTCACATATGTTATTTATATCTTGAGAAGTATATAATAAAAAATGGGAAAATTGTAAAAAGAAGCAGAAATTTTGAATTTCGGCCAAAGCATGAATTCTGACGTACATAATTTAAAACATTAATTGTTTGATTTGTTATTTTAATCATATATTTTAATTGATTAAGTCAAATTAGTTACAATTATAAATTGATTCACAAACCGTTAACATTATAATTAATTAGTATTAAACATAGTTAAAAAATATCGTTAAATGAAACGATGTCGTTCTAATTTTGTAAAATCTCCAAATTGAAAACAACTAAAAACCATAGATTTTCTTTGTCTCTCACTCACAATCGATTTCAATTTCCCAAAATCAAACTCCATCGCCTTTACCACTTCAACTTTTGGATCATATCTTTTAACACTTCAACTTTGGATTTGGCATTCCTATTACTCATTTTTTCAGAATTTGAGTTCAATTTCAAGACAAAATCGAAGATTGTGAGAATCGTTTGTGAAAGAGAGAAGGTTGTGAGAATGGTTTGTGAAAGAGAGAAGACTTTGAGAAGACGAAATCGAAGACTATGAGAGAGTGAACCCTTTCAAATAAATTTTTTTGCTTTCGACCATATTTCGATTGTTAGTACGATATAGAAAAGCCGCTACTACAAATAGTATTACACCCTTGATCGTGAAATATTGATTGTCGCTAGAACCCCGTATTTATTCTAGACAATCTCTTAATTGTTTCAAAGCAACTAGAAAAAGTTTTTTTAACCAGAAAGAATTCAGTTAAAATGTAGGATATTTATCCAAAATGTTTCTAAATTCAATCATGTATGATGAAATTATCAAAAATTTGATCTAGAGAAAATCGAATAGACATTAGGGTTCGTATGTATTTTTGATTTGGGAATTTTACAAAATTGGAGTGACGTCGTTTTACTTAACGATATTTTTAACTACGTTTAAGACTTGTTAATTATAACGTGAATAATTTATCGTCATGAGTAATTTTGTTTAGTCAACCAAAATACATGATTAAAATAACAAGTCATCAACTATTAGTGTTTTAAATTATTTACGTAAGAATCCACGATTTGAATGGCCAAAATTCAAAATTTGCCTTTTTACAAATTGTCCAATAAAAATATAATCAATTATAATAAATTTTTTAATTAATCTAAGCTAGGAAATCATTTATAACATAATTTATTGATATTTTTGAAAAAAAAATCATATTACACATCTTTTATATATATTATTTAAGAAATGCCATTAATTAAGGATACTATATAATATTGTTTTCTCATGTCTTCTCACCATAGAAATAAATCGTAAAATTAACTTTCTTTATTTAATACTTCAAATTATATAATTAGCATCCCACACTAAGATTTAAAATATTTTTCAATGCTTGTATTCGTCATGTATATGAAATTCAAATCTGAAAACAAAGTGACGAATAACAATACGAACATTTATCGTTAATACTTATTCATGTAGAGATTCAGTGGAGCGTTCACAAATTTGGGTATAACTTTGCAGAGACACAAACACATTACACTTTTTATGGAACATATTCAAAAACAAAGAGTGACATTACATATTTGGAACTGAGTCATCGTATCTCTTAGTTAACGTGTGATTCTCTATTTTCTTTCACGTTTCCTAAGACACATTCTCTGTCACTTCTTCGATAAACTTCTGCATAGCCATCTTCGAAGATCCACCGTCCATTAACGCCACGCGGCACTTTTCTGCCATCTCTTTCACTCTATTCCTAACGTCACTATCCCTCTCCATGAGACGCCTTATCGCTCGCTCTATATCGTCCCTCGTAACCGTCTCCATCTTCCCAGCCAACAAATCTCCTTTAAAGTACCTGCTAATCTCCACCGCCAATCCCAGCTCCTCCACCATCTGGAACGCGTTTATCCTCTGCTCGGCGTAAAGCGGCCACGTCGCCATCGGAACACCAAACCACAAGCTCTCTAGCATCGAGTTCCAACCACAGTGAGTGACGAAACCTCCGATCGCCGGCTTTGCTAGTATCGCTACTTGTGGAGCCCATCCGATTATCTTCCCTCTATCCGCTGTCCGATCTAGGAATCCCTTCGGTAGAACTTCCTCCAGATTTGTGTACTCTCCGGGACGCTCAGTCATTATATTCGGAGATGCGCGACGAAGGGACCAGAGAAACCGATGACCGCTACGATCCAGCGCGACGGCAATTTCTCTCGTTTGTTCCTCATTAAACCCTCCCAGACTCCCGAAACAGAGGAACACAACCGATTCAGGCGGTTGCTCGTCGAGCCATTGCAAAATCTCCGATTGCTTCTTGTCGTCGGAATCGAGAAATCCGCTTTCGAGATTCAATACAGGACCCACCGGATAAGCTTGTGGACCGGAGAAAACTTTCAAAGCATGAGGCTCCAGCTCAGCAACTGTATTTACCAAAATACCCTTCATCCTTCGGAAATTCCTGGATTGAGCTAGAAAAAAAGGTAGCCACTCCTTTGAAGTGAAGACATAAGGCAGACATTTCACAGGGTAAGGGCGAGTCAAACAAGGAAACTCCAACTCGTTCACCGAGTCTTCTAACTCGCTGACGTCATACTTCTTCTCGTCGAACATTAGCTGAAGGTGAAGCGTGATTCCGAGAAACGTAGCGTTCGATGTGTAGACCATATAAGTCGGAACGCCGAACTCGTCAGCTAGATCTATCATCGATGTACAGAACATGTCCACCACGAATCCGGCAAGCCTCGGCGAGTCATTTCGTGTTGAATCGAAGGTTCTTACGACTGCATCTCTAACCTGTGGCTTCTGTTTCTCGATGTATACTTGAGTAGGCTTCGGATCGTCGGAAGTTTGATCGGTAACGGAGATGAGTTCGTAGCGGAGACGATCCTGAGACGCCGTCGTGAGGGATGCGATATAGGCGATATCACCGGCGTCATTTCTGGAAGGGTAATAAGGAATGATGATTACGGTGATTGAAAGACGGTCGTCGCTTCTTACAAGTTGCTTCGCTAGCTCGACGGTTGACCTGAGATGACCAACTCCCGGCGACGGTATGAACACAAGGCCAATCTTCATTATTTCCTTCGCTGTCGGTTTTGGCTTTTAGGCTATTGTGTTGCGTTTTGATAGATCATAGAAGTAGTAAGTCGAGGTATGTTGGCGACAGATAACCAAGTTGTTTATTGGGCCGCATAATATGGCCCATGAAGTTTAATTGGGCCAACAAAAACCTAAAGCTAATGAATAAATTTGGCAAACCTAAAAGGGTTTGTGTTTTGCCGTGAGCTCTCCTAATCGAATGACTTCTCCTTTAGAACCATCGGTTAACGAAACCGGTATAGTATGTTGATAAATCATGGAGTCAAAACGTTATTAAACCAACACTTGGAATAGCTTGCTTCGAACTAGTCTTATTTAACGGATGTTGTTTTGAATAGCATGATTATTTCTCCTCAGAAAAGAAAACGTGATTGAATGTATCTTTACGTAATTACGACATATAAACATTTGCACGTTTTTATCCATCTCTAGAAATTTCTTGCGAACCACACAAGTAACAAAAAAGAATCCACCTAAAACTCCGAATTGTAAGGTCAAAGACATAAAATCTAACGAACAAAGAATATCACACGTGACGGAACATGTCCACGTGACCGAAATCCACGTGGCAAAAACCACACGTGGTCCCACGGTATATAAACAGATCTTTCTCATCTCCTTCTTACTGGACTCACACCTTTTGTAATACTTCTATCTCTGAACCCTAACACAAATCTGTTTCTAAGAATTCGTCAATAATGTTATGGGTTTGTAGACATTGTGTGAACGTTGTGGTTTATTGATTGCTATCCATCGAGAAGCCTTCATTGAATCAGAGGATTCTAACGTGTGCCTAGCGATAAGAGGACTAAGACTTTTTTTTATCTCACGAGCCCTAAATTTCTTTTTCTGTGGAGTTTTGTCTTCAAAAGAAGTATGGAGGCTCGATGTGACTATTGTGGAACCGAACAAGCATTAATCTTCTGTAAATCCGATTCGGCTAAACTCTGTTTAAACTGTGATGTTTGTGTACACTCAGCAAATTCTCTTTCCTTAAGACACACACGATTTTTGCTCTGCGAGAAATGCTACTCGCAACCCGCTTTGATCCACTGTTTGAACGAAAAGGTTTCGCTCTGTCAACAATGTCGCTGGACCACAAGTATCTTCTCATGTCTAGGACACAAGTTTCAGAGTCTGAATCCTTACTCTGGTTGTCCATCTCCAGCAGATTTCGCCACGATGTGGTCTTCGATATTAGAACCTTCGGTTGTTTCTCCATATGATGATTGCACCAAGATGAAGGAGTTAGACGATTGGGATGGTTTATTGACTTCCGCGGTTACACACACTCAGAATCTAAATGACCATTCTTCTTTCTTTTCCGTAGAATCAAATCTTCCTAAGATGATAGAGAAGGTACGTGACGTGTTGTTTAAGTTATCTGCCTAAATGTTTAGTTATGAAGAACACAGGCTTTAATGGTCTCTGTGCAGGGATGTTCTGGTTTGGATCTATGCGAAGAGATTAATTTGGATGATGCGCCGTTAAATTTCAACGCAAGTGATGATATTATCGGATGTTCATCACTCGATGATCTTACCAAATGTTATAATGAGGATTCTTTCAAGGTCTCTTTCTTTTTAACTGTCTGTTTCTCAACTAATTCAACATAAGTGTTAATTGTTTCTAACAAATTGATTTACACTTCTGTTTCAGGAAGAGAAGAAACTTAGCCTTGATTCTCTGTTTCTTCCTGCAAATGCTGTTCCGAGTTTGTCACATTCGATGTCGAATAAAATCACAGGAGAAAGCAAAGCAACTGATATCAGAGATTGCGGAATTTCTCAAGGGATTCTCATGGGAGATTCGCCATGGGAATCGAATGTTGAAGTAAGTTTTAGTCCAAAATCAAGAGACGAGGCGAAAAAACGATACAAACAAAAGAAATCAAAGCGCATGTAAGTTTCAAATCTCGTTGTAAGAAACAGAGTCCAATGTTCATGTTTTTGCATAAGAAACAGAGTCAATGTCGTGTGTTTTGTTTTTTTAGGTTTGGGAAGCAGATACGATACGCATCACGTAAAGCCAGAGCCGATACGAGAAAACGGGTTAAAGGAAGATTTGTGAAATCTGGAGAAACTTTTGAATATGATCCGTCACTGCTTATGAACTAGTTATGCCAATTAAAGACTGATCTGACTCCATCCATCAATTTTCCTTCGAGATTAACTGTTCCTTGTCGTAGAAGTAACTTATAGAAGAATCTACAAGAGTAAAGTCCAAAACCTCCAAAACTAAAGATTAGTTTCTTTTTCCGAATTTTGCTACTACTTGAAATTCCTTTGTTTGAACTCTTTTTGTATTCTCACTAATGAGAAGAAAAGTCCTCTTTACTTAAACAAAAAAAACTTTGGTCTTTATAAATATGTTGCCAGAAAATTGAGATAAATTAATAAAATGGTGGTTACCATCTTCTTGATCTCTAGTTAGTCTTCTCTTTTCCCACTGTTTATATATCCATAAATTATTAGAAGAAGAAGAAATTAATAGTAACAGACCTAAAGAACCATTTATGACTAAGAGAAAGTTAACGTTTGAGAAACAAATAGAAGAAGATTAGACCTAAAGAACCATTTATAATTTCGCAGATTTGTTTTTCAGAAATGTAAAAGAAACATAAACCCTAACAAGATTATATCTCAACTAGAAGAAGAAAACAAAATAACAAAAAATAAAAAAATTAACATAAAGGAAATTGATATTATTTACAATAGCAGAATACATTAATGAGTAAACGGCTCAAAATCACAAGATTTAATGATGAATTTGACTGAAATTTTGCTTTACTTATCATTGGTTAGAGTCTCCAAAAAAAATATTGAAGATGCTTACACGAGAGATCTAGCAGAAGCTTCGTGTGAATGAGGATCTTGAAAGTTGTATGAAATGCTCAGAAAATGAATTTTTTTTTTCATTTCTTTGTTTATTATTTCTCTCTTATTCATTCGTTTACAATCAAACTCAATATTTAAGCACACGGAGACTCGAAATGAAACGATTATATTTGTTCTACGTGTCTTCACATAATCCAAGTGATTGAAAACGGTTTTGGAGAAGGACATGGTGAGTTGTCTTGTACGAGAGAGCATCGCATAATCGGGATGAAGATGCTCTGTTTTGAGCTGCAACTTTGTCACCTTGTGCTGAGGAAGATGAAGTTTTGGGCTTGAAATGTTGTTGGCCCATCGCATAAGTGTTGAACGTCTTCGTACTGCTAACATTCTCCCGCAAACTTTGTGTGGGAGGTTCTTCCACACCAAGTTTGAAACGTAGACTGTTGAAAGCTCCTTGAGGTAGAGACTTCGTGAAAATATCAGCCAGCTGAGCTGATGCTGGAATATGTTTAACTTCTAGAGCTCCCAACGCAACACGTTCCCTAACGAAATGAAAATCCACCTGAAAATATTTAGACCGAGAGTGCAAAGCAGGATTTGCAGTAAGATATGCTGCTGATAAATTATCACAGTACAATTCCGGGACTTTGTGCTGGTGGAGGCCAATATCCCGAAGAAGCGAAGATACCCACATAATTTCAGAGGCTACCAAAGACATTGTTCTGTATTCGGCTTCGGTAGAGGACTTAGAAACCGTTGGATGTCGCTTAGCCGACCATGAAATGATATTTGAACCAAGAAATGTGCAGATACCTCTTGTAGACCTCCGAGTTTCTCTACATCCGGCCCAATCACTGTCACTGTAGGCTCAAAGTGTAGAATCTGTTTCAGAGCAAAAATTCAGTCCCATTGTGATAATTCCTTTTAGATATCGCAATATTCTTTTCAGAAGTCGAAAGTCATGGTTTGTTGGCGAGTGCATTTTCTAGCAAATGTGATTGACTGCATACTGGATATCAGGGCGAGTCAATGTTGCATAATGTAGTTTGCCAGCCAAACTTTGATAGTAAGTAGGTTCTGAAAACAACTCAGTATCTGGCTGCTCATGAGACTGTTGCAGGGGTAAAGGTGTTCCAATTGGCGTACATTCAGACATTCCTGCAGTTTCCAAAATGTCAGGAACATACCTTTCTTGACTGAGAAACAGACCATTCTGATGAAAGTGAGCTTGAATTCCCAAGAAATAATGTAAAGAACCAAGCTCCTTCATCCTGAATTTGCTGTGTAGCGATTGGAGAAGTGTCTGAATCAAACCAGGATTGTTACCAGTAACAGCCATGTCATCTACATATAAAAGCAGAAAAATGACATTGTTACCAGTATTATAGATGAATAAGGAAGGGTCAACCATGCTACATTTGAAGCCAAACTCAATGAGATAAGTAGTAAACTTATCAAACCAAGCTCGGGGAGCTTGTTTGAGGCCATAAATAGCCTTGTTGAGCTTGCAAATGTAATCTGGTCTTGTTGAGTCCTCAAAACCAGGAGGTTGCACCATGTAGACTGTTTCTTTGAGATCCCCATGTAAGAAGGCGTTTTTAACATCCAGTTGCTTAATATCCCAATGATGAATTGTAGCAATATGGAATATTAATCTGACAGTTGCTGTTTTGACGACAGGACTGTATGTTTCAATGAAATCAACCCTTTCTTCTTGAAGATATCCTTTAGCAACCACACGTGCTTTCAATCTGTCCAGGCTACCATCTGAATTTAACTTGGTGCGAAATACCCATTTACATCCTAGAAGATTCACATTTGGTATTGGTGGAACCAATTCCCAAGTTTTGGTTTCAAGCATGGAGTCAATTTCTTCTTTCATTGCTTTCTGCCACCCATCATCTTTAAGTGTTGTTTTGATGGTTTTTGGCACAGGATAAGCTTCACGAACAGATAACAATGCATACCTTGGGTTGGGTTTAATGATTCCAGCTTTAGCTCTTGTAGTCATGGAGTGACCAAGAAGCTGTGTTGTTTGAGAAATTGACCCTGATTGTTTTGCATTAGAACCGATAGCTTGATCAATAATAACATGTTGATCAGATGTATCTAAAGTGGATGGTTCCATCAAATCTGTTTCTGGCACTCTTGCTTGCTCAGTGTCACTTGATGCAGTAGGTTGTTGTTGTACCACAGACTGAACATGAAGTTTTGTGGGAAGCAATTCTTTTGCAGGTGGAGAAGTGTCAGGAACAGAAACATGTTTGAAACTGTTCTGCCAGGCGTTAAGAAGAAATGAAGATCCTTTAACATAAGAGGCATAAACATCACCATAAGGAAAACGTTTTTCATCGAAAATGACATGGCGTGAAATGAAGAGCCTGCCAGTTGGAGGATGATAGCATATATATCCTCTGAATTTTTCATTGTACCCCAAAAACACAGAGTGAAGGCTTTTAGGATCAAGCTTGTTGACTGCATAAGGCCTGAGATATGGGAAACAAGAGCAACCAAAAACCCTCAAAGAGGTGTAAAGAGGAGGCTGACCTGTTAGAGCTTTGAAAGGACTGATGTTATTGGGCAGTACTTGCGAAGGGAGCAGGTTGGCAAGATAGTTTGAAGTAAAGAATGCTTTGACCCACAAATTTTGAGGTATTTTCCCTTGAAACATCATAGATAGTCCGAGTTCTGTGATGTGTCTGTGCTTCCTCTCTGCAAGCCCATTTTGTTGAGGCGTGTGTGGGCAAGAGACTAGATGTTTTATCCCTTTGTCAGCAAGATGTTTCAAGAAGATGTTACTCGTGAATTCTCTTCTCCATCGCTTTGAAAGTATGTAATTTGTTGTTTGAACTGGTTTTCTACCATTCTTTGAAATGAGATGAACACTGAGTAAAAATCAGATTTAAGTCTCAGAGGAAAAAACCAGGTGAATCGCATGAAGTTATCAACGAATATAACATAATAACGGAAGCCTTGTGTAGACATAACAGGGGAGGGACCCCAAAGATCCGAGTGGATACGTTCAAGAGGTCTATTTGTAACTGAGTCTGAAATAAAAAAAGGAAGTCTGCAAATCTTTCCCATTTAACATGCTTCACACACACGAGAAGCTGTCTTATTCATTACTATAATGTTTCTTCTTGATAACTGCTGAAGAATCTCTTGATTAGGATGGCCTAAACGCATATGCCACACCTCATAACTTGTTGCTTGTTGCCTGTTAGAGTAAAAGGCAATGAATCGTGTATCCTCCAGCACATAAAGGTCCTTAAGTCTTCGTCCTTGAGCAATTTTCTGATTTGTCTGCTTGTCCTTGACAATTACACCAGTAGAGTCAAATTCAAATGAACATGGAAAATGAGAAGTGAGCTTAGAGACTGATAATAATTTTTTAGTGATTTGAGGACAAACCAACACATCTTGTAGAGACAAAGTACCTTGGATTGCCGGTAATTCAACAGAACCAATGTGAGTAATAGGTAAGAATTCACCATTACCAACCATGACTGAGTCATCTCCTGAATAAGTCTGAATCGATTGTAGCTGAGCAGGTGAATTGGTTATGTGAGCTGAAGCTCCTGTATCAAGAAACCATTCATTACCTCCAGAACTTTGTTCAGAATGTCGCATTGTAGTCAGTGCTTTTGTGGAATCTTCTTGCGGATAGGCATGATCAAATCTTTTATAGCATTTGTAAGCCGAATGCCCATACTTTCCACATATATGGCATGTTGGTTTTTCTGATTGTTGAGCTGCAAAACTTTCAGTAGAACCAGAACCAATTTGTTGGTAGAAACCTCTTCCATGGGCGGAATAAGAGCCTCTGCCCTTGTAGTTTCCAAACCTTCCTGCTTCATAACCTCTTCCTCTGTTACCATAAGCTCTTCCAGAAGTGAAAGCCATGTGAAGCGTAACAGCAGTAGAGGCAAGATATGACTACAGTTTTTCCTCAAAACTAGTAAGTTTGAAAACTACATCTTCATAGCATAGTCCGGGATATGAATCCATTGAACTCTCAATGTTGGTAGCAATAGATTCATATTCCTTTCCCAATCCGTTTAGGATTCCATAAATCTTCTCCTGATCACTAATAGGATGCCCTATTGAATCCAACTGAACGCAAATCGTTTTCATTTCTTTTAGATATTCTTTCATGGGCTTTCCTAGTTTTGAGATTGTTTGCAACTTTCTTTGCAAATCAAACTTTCTAGACATGGAGACTCTATTAAAGTCTTTAGCCAAACAGAGTCATACCTCTTGAGCAGATTTCAACCCGTACACAACTCATAAGGCATCCTCTGTCAAAGATCCAAAGAGCCATGACATCACAAGTTGATCGAGTCTTACCCATTTGACAAAATCTTGGTTGGGCTCCTCAAAAACAATCTCGTTATTTCTGACCATAATAGTCGGCTGAGGTCGTGGTGTTGCTCCATTGATGAACCCAAGCAGCATTTGGCTAGACAAAAAGGATTCAAATTGTGTTTTCCATAGTAGATAGTTTGAGGAAGTGAGTTTCAATGTTACACACTGAGATATGCTTAATGAGGAAGAAGAAAGAGTGTCGTGAGCTCCTTCCATGACTCTGATACCATGAAAGTTGTATGAAATGCTCAGAAAATGAAAGAACTTTCTTTGTTTATTATTTCTCTCTTATTCATTCGTTTACAACCAAGCTCGATATTTAAACACACGGAGACTCGAAATAAAACGATTACATTTGTTCTACGTGTGTTCACATAATCCAAGTGATTGAAAACGGTTTTGGAGAAGGACATGGTGAGCTGTCTTGTACGAGAGAGCATCGCACAATCGGGATGAAGATGCTCTGTTTTAAGCTGCAACTTTGTTGCCTTGTGTTGAGAAAGATGAAGTTTTGGGCTTGAAATGTTGTTGGCCCATCGCATAAGTGTTTAACGTCGTCGTACTGCTAATAGATCTTGTATGGTAGGAGGAGTGTAGATACTCGATTTGCAAATTGTGTTGAGTTGCACTAACAAATGAGGTTTTGCTTTAGCTTCAGTATCGATCTTATGATCCCTCGCTTTGCAGAAGCTCCAACCAAGCTCGAATCAGCTTCATATGTGCAATAAATTTACTGTCGGAAATCATCTTCGACTTCTGCAGAACCTTCCACGACTAGTCGACTGCTATTTCAATTTCATAAGCTCGGAATTGAGCTTATCATTAGAGATAGGAGAGAGAAAAGGAGAAGAAGTAGAAAAGAGGAAGAAGGACAGGAAGAAATGGAGAAGAAGATGTTAGAACAAGAAACTAAATAAACAAGTATTTATGTTTGAGTAGTCAACACAATAACCAGTTATAAATTATCCGGTTTACCAAACCAAAATACATTTTAAAATCCCTCCTTAGGTTGGTACTTCATAAAGATTAACAAGTCCCAACTTGAGTCTTAACGCTTGAAACAGAGAAGGATAAAGAGGTTTAGTCAGAATATCGGCAATTTGATGCTCAGACTGAACATGGAGAGTCTTCAAGAAACCAACTACAAGCTTCTCTCGAACAAAATGGCAATCTAAATCGACATGGTTGGTCCGTTCATGGAAAACCGGATTTTTGGCAATGTATAAAGCTGCAGTATTGTCACAAAATAGCAAAGCAGGAAGAGATGAAGGAACACGAATATCAGATAAGATTTTATCAATCGAAACCATCTCCTTCGAGCCAAATGCCACTGTACTCAGCTTCAATAGAACTGCAGGAAATTGTTGGCTACTTCCTAGATTTTCAGAATATTAGACCATCACCAATGTACATATAGTAGCCTGTTACGGATCGTCGAGTAGCAGAGCAGACTGTCCAATCTGCATCAGTGGAGCCCTTAATAGTGAAGTCACGAACTGAAGAATAGAAAATCCCCAAACCAACAGTAACTTTAAGGTACCAGAGTATCTTGTGAGTAGCTTGCAAGTGAAATTTTCTCGGTTGAGATGAGAATTGACACAGTTTAGTAACCGCAAATGAAATATTTGGGCGTGTTATACTCAAGTATAACAAACGACCAATTAATCTCCTATATGATTCAATATCACCAAGAATAGAAGTATCATCCTTATGTAAAGAATGATGAGGCTCCATTGGAATGGAGGAAGGTTTGCTGTCCAGAAAACCAGTGTCAATTAAGAGCTAAAAAACGTATTTTCTTTGACAGATGGAAATCCCTTTTGTAGTCGTAGCAATCTCTAAACCAAGGAAGAATTGAAGATTGCCAAGATTATGTAGTTTAAACCGATGATGAAGTTACTGGATGATGATAGAAACAACAGTTTCATTGCCACTAGCTATGATAATGTCATCCACATATACCAAAACAGCAACAAAGACATCATTCTCCAATCGAGTAAACAAAGTATGATCACCTGAAGATTTTTCAAAACCCATTTCATGAACAGAGGTAGATAATTTCAGGTACCATTGTCTAGATGCCTATTTAAGGCCATAGATCGACTTCTGAAGTTTGCAAACCAGATTAGTTTTACCTTTCATCTCATCAGAGAAGTAATAGCCAGGAGGAAGAGTCATGTATGTCTCTTCATCTAACTCTCCATTAAGGAAAGCATTAGAGATATCAATTTGAGTCAAACTCCAGTTCAGCTTGGCTGCAACTGCAAGAAGAATCTTCACTGTTGCTAATTTAGCAACTGGTGAAAAAATATCCATGAAATACAGACCTGCTTCTTGAGTGTATCCTTTGGTCACAAGTCTGGTTTTGTATCTCTCAACACTCTCATCAGCTTTATGTTTAATCTTGTAAACATATTTACATCCAATAGCTCTTTTTCCAGGAGGAAGAGAACAAATAGTCCAAGTATTAGTTCCTTCCATACCTTTCAATTCTTCTCTCATAACATCACACCAAACTGAATGATTCTTAGCCTCAGAATAGTTACGTGGTTCAGTGAGAAGTGAAATATTATGAATAAAAGAGCTAAAAGAAAAGGACAAGTAACTATAAGAAATATATTGAGATATATGATGAGTAGTTAAGGAAGTAGTATTATAACAATGAAAATCCTGCAAATAAGATGGTTTTTTGGACGGTCTGCGAGAATCTAAAATAGAAGGTTTAGGATTCTCAGAAAATTATACTGCACAGGAAGAAGTATCATCAGAAGATGATTTTGCAGAAGGCAAAAGTTCATCAGTGGATGCAAGTGAAGAAAAACGAGGAAAGAAAGTGGATGTATCTTCTGTTTGTTTAGAAGATACAAACGAAAAAATTTCTACATGAAAGATGACATGTCGAGATATTGAAATGGTATTGGTTTCCAATTTTAAAACCTTATACCCTTTAAAACCATATGGATAACCTAAGAAAATACATGCCTTAGCCCTATGATCAAACTTATGTCTCTGTTTCATTGAAGTAGATATGTAACAAAGACATCCAAAACTAATAAGTAAGTTGTATTCAGGAACCTTGTTTACTAGAGTCTCATAGGATGTTTTATTATCTAAAACAGGAGTAGTAACCTATTGATAAGATAGACCGCAGAAGATTGAAGAAATTTTCGAATAAAATCGGGAAAAAGAGAAGATAAATTTAGGCGAAAGGGTTACGAAAAAAAAAAATGTTGTTAATCGCTCTGATACCATCTTACAATGAGAAACTAAATAAACATATTATATTCATTGAATACTTAAAAGTATGGGTTTACTTCCGTCGACTACACAAACTTATGCGACTAAGCCTATTTCTACCAGTACTTTTTGGGTCTTCTTTTAACTACATAAACTGCATTTTTCTTTCATAAACTACACAAACTTCATAAATTATTCTAATTTCAGAAATTCTATTAATGTTTACACGTTAAATAGCTATTAAATCTAATTCTAATTCGAAAATCTGGTTTTAATTTGGGTTTATTTTGAAATTAAAACTAGATTTTCAAAGTAAAACAAAATTTAATAATAATTTAACGTGTAAACATTAACGAAATTTCTGTAATTGGAATAATTTATGAAGTTTATGTAGTTTACGGAAGAAAAACATAGTTTATGTAACTTATGAAAGACCCAAAAAGTACGGGTGTAAATAGATTTATTCGCATAAATTCGTGTAGTTGACGGAAGTAAACCCTAAAAGTATTTATATTTGAGTAGTCAACACAGTAACCAGTTATAAATTATCCGGTTTACCAAACCAAAATACATTTGTAAAAGAAGATGAGCTATTTCATCTCCTGTGTTTTTTTATCATTGAAACTTTTCTATTTCCTTTTCCAAAAACATTTTCACTTCTAAATACCAAAAAATATTTCTCTTTGAATTTACCAATGAAGAATGGGAAAAGCAATTCCATTGAAAACCAGGGACGTGGGTCTCAAGTAATACATCCAAATCCAACATCTCGTATTGTTATAGCATGCAAAGAGATTGACGATAACGAACGGAAAGTAAAAGCAACGTGAGTGTTTGCGGTCACAACGACTATAAGCATGCCGAAATAGTTGAAACTTAGCAATGAGCACAAGATTGTTATAATATACGATTATCACATATTGAGTAGATTGAAATAAGTAATATGGAATTTCAACTAACACCTGCAAAAATATTGATTGTTCAAGTTTTAGCATCAACACTTATAGTAACAGTTTTGAGCAAACGTTTATTCTAGAGAAAATTCAATTCCTTGTACATTTGTGCTAACTCAACAGTAATGTCTAACTTTGCTTGAATGTTGTCCAAGAGTAAATATTCTTTCCTCCATTTTTCATCAAAATCTGGTGCAATTCAAGTGTCACATAATGTAACTTCAAAATATCAAACTTGTTTGTCGAATAAAGTATCTACCGGAGATGATCTTAATATTTATTTTAGCATAAGGCTGTTAGAAATAGACAATATTATTTTAATAATTACTTAGAAGTTAAGTATATATCTTAACTTGTTAAAGGTAGCTTTGTCTTCATATATGTACTTCCGATATAAATAGGTGTCAATTGTTAATATGAAGAAAGTAAGAAAAGAATAAAAGAATTTGTTCTCTCTCTCTCTCTCGTCCATATAATACATACATCTATATATATTAATATACTTTTGCAACAACTTATCACATTTCTAGCGTTTTGCAATTACGATAAGTTTGATTTTTAAATGCATTTCATTTTAAGATTATATTTGAGATAAAATTTTATGCTTCCACCTTATTTCTATGAAAGATTTTACTTTCTAAATATAAGGAAAGCTACATCATTTTTTTTAATTTATATTATCAGTATTAGATTTAGACCCACGATATGCGTGGTTAAAAATATTTATATATTATAATTAGTTTTTTATTTAGTAAATATAAAGTAGACACATCCATAATTTATCTCTTATTTAAAATAAATTTTTAAAATTTTTAATATTAATTATACAAATGAAATATACAATGAAATCAGATTATACAAATAAATTTAAATTTTTTATATTTTAGATAAACAATGTTATTAAATAGATAAAAGATTGTATATGTGATAAATATTCAAATAATTCAAAAAAATTATATTTTGTTTGAATGATTTTTAAAAATTTAAAAATTTTGTTTTATATTGTGTTTAGGAATCTACATATAATAAATTGTTAAATATTTATCTAATTTTATTTTTAGAAATATTATATTAAATTATGTGTTATATAATATTTGTTTTGAAATGTTTTGATAATGTGACAAGTGGACATATTTATAAATGACACATGAATGTGAGATTTTTTTTGTTAATTTTTTTCTCAATTAATATATTAGGGATGTTATACGTTATAACATTTTATCACCGCATTAAATTTTATCATGCACGTATGTAAAAAAAGTTTAAAATTTTTTTATTTAAAATTATAATTAAGAATTTATTATAAAATTGATCGATCAATACCAAATAAAAAAAAAGATAAAAAACAGTAATATTTTTTCGGTATCACTTATATGATAGTTTTTTTTTGTCACCACTTATATGATAGTTAAAAAGTATAAATCATCATACTATTTAATTAGACTAGATTCAGTTACAAAAATGAATGTTGTTGCATCTAGTACTAACACAAAGACATAAATGTAGTAGAATTTGTGATTAGGACTATGAATTAGGTGGTGGACTAGCATCTAAAAATCAATAAAATTGGTCATATAGTGAAAAAATCAAACGAAAATGTTTAGTACATAAAAAGTATTTTGGATCATACATGCCAAACGCAAAAAATATTTAGTAGATTTATACTTGAAATCAACTTGGATAAAGCTCAATATTTAGTGAAGATACTCATCTTCTTGTCGCGGATTTCTTTATTGTTCTTGAAAAATCAATGAAAACAAAGCGATTAAGACCGATGTGATAGATGTTTTTTTGAAGAGATAAAATTTGGAACTAATTTATTCATATACAAGAAAATATTGGAATTGGATCAAACATACATTTAGTTATCTCCAAAAAATGATCAACTTGGAAATGTTTTATTTTATAAATTACAAAATTAGTTTAT
Organism: Pugionium cornutum; assembly: GCA_018901935.1. Classification (NCBI taxonomy): domain Eukaryota; kingdom Viridiplantae; phylum Streptophyta; class Magnoliopsida; order Brassicales; family Brassicaceae; genus Pugionium; species Pugionium cornutum. The sequence goes on along the minus strand of CM032164.1, from coordinate 34,434,011 downwards.
GTTATTTACGTAATATATTTATTCAATTCGTACAAAATTCGATCACAAACTAGATATATTTTCATAAATGTTGGAAATGCAATTTAGTACCATTCTCAAACATAAATTTAGATATCATTTTTTATGATGCAGAAATCATTGGATTTTGTAAAATATATGGAGAATGAATATGCTTCAAATGTATGATGCACCAAAAAAGCACGTGGAATAATCAACTATAAAAGCCAATAAATGTCATAAACTAAAGTCCACCAACCAATATATTATTGGAATATAATCATTCCAAAGGTAAGTGTAATTTTACAGAAGAAGGACACAAGGACGACACAAAAAATGAGGGTAATAATGTCATTATACAACCTAACAAAATTAATGGCGAAAATGAGTGAACCAGTCGTCTTAATTCCTTAACATTCACAACTTCTGAAATCAAACCCAAAACATCTTTTCTTCTTGCTATATAAACAGCTCTTGAGCTTTCTCCATGAGAGGCATGTGAGCTTCAGCTACTACTAAAATTACTGTTTTGGATTTAGAAGAAAAATGGCTGCGAATTACAACGAAAAGCTTCTTCTCAACTATGTTCCCGTCTACGTTATGCTTCCGGTAACTCATCATCATAGATCACTTTTTGGGTTTACATTATAATGTGTTTAAGTGTTCTTTAAAAGCAAATGAATTTGATCGCAGTTGGGAGTGGTCAACGTGGAAAACGTTTTCGCGGACCCAGAAACGCTTCAAAAGCAGCTCAAGCGTCTCAAAGAAGAAGCTGGCATCGATGGCGTTATGGTCGATGTGTGGTGGGGAATCATAGAATCCAAAGGTCCCAAACAATACGATTGGACTGCCTACAAAACGCTGTTTCAGTTAATCTCGCGTTTAGGACTCAAAATTCAAGCAATTATGTCCTTTCACCAGTGCGGCGGAAACGTTGGCGACGTCGTAACAATTCCGATCCCAAAATGGGTCCGCGATGTCGGCGAAATCGATCCAGATATCTTCTACACTAACCGTAGAGGAACCAAAGACATCGAGTATCTCTCAATCGGCGTTGATAATCTTCCTCTCTTCTACGGAAGAACCGCTGTTCAGGTAGTAAACCTTTAGTGTTTGCGTTACGAGAGAAAACGCGTTTCAAAATTATAATTAACAAAAACCGATTTCGATCAGATGTACAGTGATTACATGAGTAGTTTCAAAGAAAACATGCTGGATCTTCTAGAAGCCGGTGTAATAGTTGACATCGAAGTCGGACTTGGTCCCGCCGGTGAACTTCGTTACCCTTCTTACCCACAAAGTCAGGGTTGGGTATTTCCCGGCATTGGAGAATTTCAGGTCAATTTCGTAAATTAATAAACCACAAATGTTTTGTTTTTGTTTTTACAACTTCGGCCACTGAATAAACGGTGCGTTTTTGCTAAATTTTCAGTGTTATGACAAATACTTGAGGATTGATTTCATGGAAGCCGCTGCGAAGGCAGGTCACCCGGAGTGGGATTTGCCGGAGGACGCCGGACAGTACAACGACAAGCCGGAGGAGACTGGATTTTTCAAGGAAAATGGGAGTTACGTGTCGGAGGAGGGGAAGTTTTTCTTGACATGGTACTCGAACAAACTTATCTTTCATGGAGATCGGATTTTAGAAGAAGCCAACAAGATCTTTGCTGGCCTTAAAGTTAACTTGGCCGCCAAGGTATTATTACTATAATAGTGTGGGGAATAAATAACATTAACTGCTAAAAAAAAGCAAACTAAACTTTCTGGAATTTCAACCCATAATGTGTGAAATAGAAATGGTTATTTTGTTGTTTATAAAACTGAAAACCAAAAAAAAAATAATCAAAACGTAAAATGGATTCCTATTGAAGTTAGCTTATCTTGCAAGGTAACTAGCTTATATACGAGAGTATATATGTGAATGTGTATAGGTTTCGGGGATTCACTGGTTGTACAACCACCACAGCCACGCGGCTGAGCTAACTGCCGGATATTACAACCTTTACAGCAGAGATGGTTACCGTCCGATAGCTCGGATGCTCTCAAAACACTACGCCATTCTCAATTTCACTTGCCTTGAAATGAAAGATACAGACAATACCGCTGAAGCCCTAAGTGCTCCCCAAGAACTTGTTCAAATGGTACTGAGCAAAGCTTGGAAAGAAGGTATACAAGTTGCTGGTGAGAACGCATTGGAAACCTATGGAGCCAAAGGTTACAACCAGATTCTTCTTAACGCCAGGCCTAACGGAGTTAACCCTAACGGTAAACCGAAGCTCAGAATGTACGGATTCACTTACCTTCGCTTGTCCGATACGCTCTTTCAAGAAAACAACTACGACATGTTCAAGAAATTGGTGAGGAAAATGCACGCTGATCAAGTAAGTATAAAAACATACATTCGACTTATGAAAATGTACTCTTCTTTCTTTTAACTTACATGTTGGAATGGGAACTATAAGGATTACTGTGGAGACGCAGAGAGGTACGGGCATGAGGTTGTGCCGTTGAAAACGCAGAATTCGTGGCTGACGGTGGAGGATATCGCCGACGCGGCTCAGCCAAGTGGAGCATTCGATTGGGACTCTGAAACCGACATGAAGGTTGATGGTTGAATTGTCCTCTGTGACTGCTTCGTCTACGAACAATCTCCAAACAAAGTAAATGAGAATAAAGGACTTTGGCAACGTTTCTTTATAATTTAATCCACTGCCAAAACTTTTATATAAATCTGAGTTAAATAATCCACAGCCAAAATTTATCTGGCGGTTATATGTTTCTTAAATAAGTTTATCATGTATGAGTTTCGTCGTGTGTTTTGGGTTACCAGAAGAAATAAAACGTTTTTACTATGTATATTGTCAAATGTACTTCCGGTTGAATAAAATTTGTGTAATATGTCAACAAGAAAACAAAAAGAACAAAGTTTGTTTAGTAAAATTTTGCTTCAGTGTCATTCGTATGTCCATTTTTGTGAGGCGATTAGTACAAAGTGATGATTAAGGAAGATCGAGTTTCTTGATTTGTCTTTATCACTGTGAAGATTAAAGGGTGATATTTGCTCTGAGAAACAGCAACAGAAAACTTGGTTGTAGGTATTTTTTTCTGGTTTGTTATCTACTCTCTTTGTTGTGTTTTATGGAAGATTTTAGAGTGTAAACTTGTGTAAAAACTATAAGTAAAAGACACAAGGAATTAACGAGTTTAGACCTAAAATGGTGTCCTATTTCTCGCTGGAGATCTTCTCCGGAAAATCCACTAAACTTAGTTCAAACCGAGTTCTTGAATCCTTTTACAAATCACTCTTCTTTTCCACTTCTCACAACTATCTTCTCACAAACTTAGAACCGTTGAAAGTAACATCAACCTTAATATATATTGACATAACCTTAGCTAAACTAACTCAACTTGAATTCAAGTCAAGCTAAGGTTATTGGTTACTAATCTGTTGTTTATTCCGAGAAGAGCACTCTTTTCCAGGCTTGAATCTTTTTTCCTTGGGGACAAAACGTTCTCTTTAGTTTGTACTTTCAGAGTGAAAAAAACTCTTAGTGATTTTCCAAAAGAATTGACTTTGTCAATTCTCTTCATGTTATTCTTCTTTTCCTCTTTCTTTTACTTGTCTTCTGCAGAACTTCTTGAAGCTTATTCTGCAGCTTCTTCTGCACGAGAAAAACAGAGGAATAGCAGAAGACATAACTTAAAGACTGAGTTTTTACCACTCCACCTTAGTCTGAGTTTTGTCTTTTCTTTGATTCTTACTTTAGAATACTTGGATTTTCCAATCTCTGGAACCTCACTACTTACTTAGTGACTTGTTAATCTGAGCAGCTCTAAGGCTTCTTGGAGCTTGCTCACTGGAACCGTTTTTGTAAAGATGTTTGCTGGATTCCACTCAGTTGACACCTTTGTAACTTTGATTTCACCTTCTTAAATTTTATCCCTGATGAAATGTAACCTCACATCTATGTGCTTGGTTCTTTCATGATGTACATAATTTTTAGACAAAGAGATAGCACTTTGTGAATCACAAAGTATCTCAGTAAATTCTTGAAAGAAACCAAGCTCAAATGATAATCCTTTTAGCCATAAGGCTTCTTTTGTTGCCTCAGTCAAAGCCATGTACTCGGCTTCTGTTGTAGACAGAGCTACAACCTTCTGCAATCCAGATTTCCAACTTATAGTGTTCCCACCAGCTGTGAAGACAAAACCCGTTATTGATCTTCTTTTATCTGGATCCGAGGTGTAGTCCGAGTAACAAAACCCTCTTATCTCAGTATTATCTTGCCTTCTAAACATCAACTTAAGCCCAAGACTTCCTTTGATGTACCTTAGAATCCACTTGACTGTCAACCAGTGATCCTTAATCGGTTTGCTCATGAATTTGCTTACTACACAGAGTGGATAAGCCAAATCTGGTCTTGTACCAATCATTGAGTACATAATGCTCCCTATAGCATTAGAATATGGTATAGACTTCATGTAGTCTTCATGAGATTTTAGATCTTCCTCCCCAGCAGTTTTCAGTTTAAAATGAATTCCTAGAGGTGTACTTACACTCTTTGATTGTTCCATTCTGAAACTGTGCAGTACCTTCTTCAAATACTCTTCTTGAGAGAGCTCTAAAGTGCCTTCCTTTCTGTTTCTGCTAATCTCCATACCCAGTATTTTCTTAGCATCCCCTAATTCCTTCATTTCAAACTCAGCACTGAGAATATCCTTGAGTTCCTGAATTTCCTTTTTGCTCTTTGCTGCAATAAACATATCGTCAACATACAAAAGCAAATAGATGTAAGAGTTGTCTTCAAGATATTTGAAGTAGATGCAACTATCATAAGTACTCCCTTTATACCTTGCATCCTTCATGAAACTGTTAAACTTTTGATTCCATTGTCGTGGAGCCTGTTTTAATCTATACAAGGATTTCCTCAGAAGACATACATTCTCTTCACCATCTGTTTTGATTCTATACCCCTCTGGCTGCTCTATCAGTATGTATTCATCAAGGTTTCTATGTAAGAAGGCAGTCTTCACGTCCAATTGTTCAAGTTCAAGGTCCAGATTTACCACATATGACAGAATGAGGCGTATAGACACATGTTTCACCACTGGAGAAAAAATCTCCTGATAGTCTATTCTCTCCTTTTGCAAATATCATTTTGCAACAAGTCTTACCTTGAATCTTGAGTGCTCAATTCCTGGAATACCTGACTTTCTCTTGTAGACCCACTTACATCCAATTACTTTTCCTTTAGGTGGTCTCTTAACCAATGTCCAAGTCTGGTTTTTATCAGTGAACGAATTTCTTCATCCATTGTCTCTTTCCATCTCTCCTAGTCTTTATCTCTCATAACTTCATTGAAACAACACGGTTCTGGGTAGTTTCCATCCTCTGCTACCAATCCAAATCCAACCATGTTACTGTCTTCAAATCTTACTAGTTTTTTGGTTATTCTTCTTTCTCTATCTCGAGCTAGTTGGTAATCTCTTAAGTATATGTTCTCCTCCTCAGGCTCATTACCAGCTTCCTCTTCTTCTGATTCATGTTCATCCTCATGTAAGTATATGTTCTCCTCCTCAGGCTCATTACCAGCTTCCTCTTCTTCTGATTCATGTTCATCCTCATGTAGTTCTTCATCATTCTCTTCAGCTCCACCTAGATCACTAAAATTTCTAGAATTAATTTCATAGGTAAGTGGTACCTGATTGTTTTCTGCATCTGGCTCTACAGTCTAGTTTAGGTGTTTATACATCACATCTTCTTGAAATATGACATTCCTAGTGATGACACACCGTTTTTCATCAAGTAACCAAAACTTATATCCCTTGACACCAGGTGGGTACCCGATGAAAACATCTTTCTTTGCTCTTGTACTAAGTTTCCCTTGATCACTGTGAATGTAGGCTACTGATCCAAACATCCTTAACTCTTCATACCTTGGCTTAGAATTCGACAAGATCTCTTCAAGTATCTCGAAATTTATGGTAAAGGAAGGTATTTTGTTGATCTGCTGAACTGTAGTTGCTGCAGACTCTACAGCATTTAGGCAAACCTGATTCACTCAGAGCACATCTCACTCTCTCAAGTATGGTCCTATTCATCCTCTCTGTAATCCCATTCTGTTGAGGTGTATAGGCACATGTCTTGTGTCTTGTAATACGCTCTTCTTTGCCCAGACTATCAAATTCTTTGGTACAGAATTCGAGACCATCATCTGTCCTTAAGGTTTTTATTTTCCTGCCTGCTTGATTCTCTGCCATTCTTTTCCATTCCTTAAAGATTGCAAATGCTTCATCTTTTTTTCTGAGAAAATATATCCATGTTTTCCTCGTGAAGTCGTCAATGAATGTGATGAAGTATTGACATCTTCCTAGTGACAGAGGTACATTGGTAGATCCCCATAAATCAGTGTGCATGTAGTTCAGCTTTCCTTTTGTGACATGTTTACCAACTCCAAAGCTTACCCTGTGTGCTTTCCCATACACACAATCCTCACAAAACTCCATGTCTGTTACCTTTGAGCTATCTAGATAACCCTTTTTAGCAGTATTTTCATTCCCTTTTGACTCATGTGACCAAGTCGTCAGTGCCATAACTTTGTTTCATCACGAAGTCCTACTGCAGTATTCACTGATCCTATCATGACAAATCCATTCAAGATGTATAGAGTATCAACTTTCTGTCCTTTGATTAATGTTCTACAACCTCTGATAATTTTCATGGTTCCCTCCTTTGATTGGAACCAACAGCCTTGATTTTCTAATGTTCTTAATGATATCAGATTTTTAGACATTCCAGGAACATACCTCACATTGGTCAACAAAATTGTTGAGTTGTCTGCATTCTTTATCCTTATGTTTCCAACTCCTTTAACCTCTGAGTATGAGTCGTTAGCCATTCTCTCCTTGGTATCATGTGAAATGAACAACTAGTGTCCATTATCCATGCATCATTGAACTCTTCACCAAGAGATAGCATAGCTTCAGAAACCATAAAAGCAGTTGCATCCATAACCTGTTCTGTGACATTTAAAGATTCCCCTTTTTCTGTGAAGTTTTCTCTATGCTACTTATTCTTTTCTTTCCATACATAGCACTGTTCTTGTAATGACCATCCTTACCACAAATCCAACAGGTTTTCTTCCCTCGTGACTTTGATCTGCTCTTCTGTTTGTTCTTGTCTACAGATTTATCTCTTTTTCATGTTTCCCTCTATTAGTGCTGTCAAGCGGGTTGGACCCGCCCCGCATGACCCGCCCCGCGGCGGGTTAAAGATTTTTTTTCAAAATTTTTTTTTACCCGCAAAACCCACGAATCATTTTTTCAAAATTTTTTTTTACCCGCAAAACCCACGAATCATTTTTGCGGGTGACCCGCGACCCACTTCATTTTTAAAATTTTTTAAAAAATAAATCTAAATAATAATAAATCTAAAATTAATACATCAAATATATCATAATTCAATTTTTAAAACATCAAATTATATAAATTTTGAATATCAAGTTTGGTATTAAATTAGTTTAGAATTAAATTGGTTTAAAATTAAATTAGTTTATAATTAAATTAGTTTAAATTTTGGTCAAATAATTTTGATCCAAAATTTGCGGGTACCCGTCAACCTGCAAAATAATAAAACGAAACCCGCACCCGCCCCGCTATACTAAAATTTCGACCCACACCCGCCCCGCATATAAACTCTTTTTTTTCTTCGACCCGCACCCACCCCGCGGCGGGTCAAACAGGGCGGGACCCACGGGTAATGAGCCAAATTGACAGGCCGACCCTCTATCTTGAACAAACAAACCTTCTGAAGTAAACTTTGCCATCTTTCCATTAGCTCCTAGCTCAAGCTCTTTTGATCGGATTGCCACTGTGATTTCATCTAGTGACAATGATGTCTTCCCATATTTAAGTGTATCCTTGAGCTGATCAAACTGTCTGGGAAGAGACATAAGTAGTATGATGGTGTGGTCTTCATCTGATACTGAAACTTTAACATGCTCTAGATCTGTTATCAGTCTAAGGAAGTCATTTATGTTTTCATCAATCGTCATGTTATCATTCATCTTGTAGCTGTAGAGTTTTTGTTTAAGGTATATGCGGTTAGGCAAAGATTTGGCCATAAATAGCTGATCTAGTATCTTTAACTTTGCTGCTACAGTTTTCTCCTTGATGATTTTCCGGAGAACATTATCTCCTACACTTAGAATGATAGTAGATCTGACTTTCTTCCTCTTTTCTAACAGTGTTTTCTCCTTAATGACATTTTCTTGAGTTGTTCCTGTTGCAGTTTCACCTCCTGTATCACTTGTTGAAGCTTCACCTTCTGGTTCTATTTCTTCAAGACCTTCAGCTAGATCCAGAATTTCTATGTGAGCTAGTAGCTTCTCCTTCCAGAGCATATAGTCGCCTTTACCATCAAATTTCTCCACCTCGATTCTTGCTGAAGAAATTCTTCAGGATCTGATACCAATTTGTGAAGATTAAAGGGTGATATTTGCTCTGAGAAACAGCAACACAAAACTTGGTTGTAGGTATGTTTTTCTGGTTTATTTTAGCTACTCTCTTTGTTGTGTTTTAAGGAAGATTTTAGAGTGTAACTTGTGTAAAGACTGTAAGTAAAAGACACAAGGAATTAACGAGTTCAGACCCAAAATGGTGTCCTACTTCTCGCCAGAGATCTTCTCCAGAAAATCCACTAAACTTAGCTCAAACCAAGCTCTTGAATCCTTTTACAAATCACTCTCCTTTTCCACTTCTCACAACTATCTTCTCACAAACTTGAAACCGTTGAAAGTAACATCAACGTTAATATATATATTGACATAACTTTATCTAATCTAACTCAACTTGAACTCAAGTCAAGCTAAGGTTATTGGTTGTTTTCAATTTGTTGTTTATCCCGAGAAGAGCACTCTTTTCCAGGCCTGAATCTTGTCTTCTTGGGGACAAAACGTGCTCTTTAGTTTGTACTTTCAGGAGTGAGAAAAACTCTTAGTGATTTCCCAAGAGAATTGACTTTGTCGCTTCTCTTCCTGTTGTTCTTCTTTTCCTCTTTCTTTTACTTGTCTTCTGTAGAACTTCCTGAAGCTTATTCTGCAGCTTTTCTACACGAGAAAAACAGAGGAATAACATAGGACATAACTTAAAGACTAACCTCAACAATCACCAACTTGCACAGACTGTGGTTGAGAGTCTTTCGTTGCATAGCATATGGTTTTGGTTGATATCCATTCAAAGATAGATGAGAAGTCAGTGAAATGTGTAAATCATTTATACAATCCAATGACTGGAAAAAATGTTGGATATTCCCTCCATTACCCCAAATAATGAACATAATTATTAGCCCAAGTAAAGCCCAAATATAATAATAAGGAAAATTTAGAATTATGAAAAAAAGAATTGTCTAGAGAATTAGATAAGATAATGATTAAGTAGATAAGGATAAGGTTTATCTAGATAAGTGGATAAGGTTTATCTAGATAAGTGGATAAGGCTTATCTAGATAAGTGGATAAGGCTTATCTAGATAAGTGGATAAGGATGAGAGCGTGTTATAGATATTTTAGTACTCATGCACCACCAGTATAAATAAGAGTGTTGGGTGCCATTTGTAAGAACAATCCAAGAAAGAAATACAAAAGAGTTATCCACAAATAAAACTACATTTTTAAAATCCCTTTCCTAATATAAGAAAGTTCTCTTTCTATTACTAATTTTTAATTCCCATCTTCATCACACGAGAATATTATTGGGTAAATATCCCAACAATTGGTATAAGAGTTAGGTTAGCTTAAAACATTGATAACTCGTACGTATCAAGATGGAGGCTACCGTTACCGTTGAAGGTGACATGTTCAAACTTATGACAGAGAACTACTCCTATTGGAAGTCGATGATGGAAGATCACCTTTATTTCAAGGATTTTTACAAACTCATCACCATGAAAGACAAGCCAAAAGGAAAAGATTATAAGATATGGGAGATTTTGAATCGAAAAGCAGTCGTCATAATTCGTAAGTACATCGATCGAACTCTTTTCGAAAACGTCTCTACTTACACCAATGCTTTCGAGTTATGGACAAAACTTGAATCCATGATACAAAAAAAACACCTCGAAACAAGGCCCTCATTGTTCGACGGTTGGTAAAGTTGGAGTATAAGGATGGTCAAAGCATGATGGAGCACTTGAATAATTTCAAGGGGCTCGTAAATCAGCTTAAAAAGGTTAAAATGAAGGTCAAAGATGAGATGCAAGCCCTTATACTCCTCAGCTCCCTACCAGAGAGTTAGGACACACTAGTTGTCACTCTTAGCAATTCAGCACCAGAGGGAAAACTTACTATGGACACCGCCAGTGATAATCTTATAAATGAAAAAACCAGGAGGAAAGAACGAGGTTCAACCACTTAGTCGGAGGCAAAAATTATAGATAGACGAAGTAGAGACGAAACACGGGACATAATAGAAGCCGAGGTCGAGAACAATCTCGAGGACGATCCAAATCGCGTTCTAGAGTTACTTGCTATTATTGTGAAAAATCGGATCACCGAAAATCAAAATGTCAGTTTTTCAAGAAAGATCAACATGCAGGTAACGTCAAACCGGATCGATTAAATCCCACAAAAAGGCATGATGACAAGACCACCACCATTGTTGAAGATGAGGATAAGGATGTATATATCATTGGAGAATGCAATCTACTAAACATCGCCTCTAATGACACTTCATGGATCATCGACTCTAGTGCTTTCTTTCATGTCTCCCCCTATAGAAGCTTCTTCACAACCTACCAATACGGTGAATTTGGTAATATTCAAATGGGAAATAAAGGAAAAAGCAAGATTATTGGAAAGGGGAATGTCATTCTCACATCAAACACGAGATGTAAACTCGTTCTTAAAGATGTGAGGCATGTTTCAGACATACGGCTTGATCTCATATCAACTGGAAAGCTTGATGATGCTGGTATGGGAAACCATTTTGGTGAAGGCAAGTGGAAGTTAACCAAAGGAAGCTTGATCATGGCTCGAGGAAAGAAATAAGGATCATTATATGTGACACAACCTAAACTTTGGAAGGAAGAAGTAAATGTTGCAAGTAATGACATGGAGATATGGCATTGGAGACTAGCGCATATGAGAGAAAAAGGTTTAAATATCCTTGCTCGAAAAAAACTCCTCCTTAATATGAAAGATACATCCTTTGAGCCATGTCTTGATTGCTTAGCTGAAAAACAACATAGTGTTACTTTTCAAAGATCTTCCAAATCTATGAGAAGAAAGCACATTCTTGATCTTGTGCATACCGACGTATGCTCTATATATGAGAAATCTATTGGTGGTGCATCATATTTTGTCACCTTCATTGATGATCACTCAAGGAAAGTATGGGTTCACTTGTTGAAATCGAAAGATCAAGTTCTTAATGCTTTCAAGGAGTTTGTAGCTCAAGTGGAACGAATCACAGGCCAAAAACTCAAATATGTCCAATCAGATAATGGTGGTGAGTACAAAGATCCCTTCGAGGCATTCTGCAAAACTCATGGAATCAAGATGAAAAAGACTCCACCTAAGACACCACAATTAAATGGTATTGCTAAAATAATGAATCATACAATCGGAGAAAGAGTTCGTTGTATGCTCTCTCATGCAAAACTACCTAAATCATTCTGGGGAGAAGCGTTAAGGACCATGGTTGACATCATCAACCTCACTCCATCAGTTCCCTTGAATGGTGAAATATCCGAGGAAGTCTGGTCCAAAAAGAAAGTCTCTTACAACCATTTAAAGGTATTTGGGTGTAGAGCTTTCGTCCATTTTCCTAAAGATGAACGAGCTAAACTTGAAAGGAGTGTATCTATATTGGATCACCAAGAGACGAATTTGGTTATCGACTTTGGGATCCGATAAATAGAAAAATCGTCAGAAGTCGGGATGTTGTGTTTTTCGAGGATCAGACAATCGAAGACATTCATAGATCGGAAAAACCAAAATTAAAGGTTAGTAAAAATGCAGAACCTCATCAATCACATAATGAATCAGAAGAAGTAGTTGAGAATGATGACGTTGACCCTTAAGAAGGTGACACTATCTCTAATAATAATGATCATGATACCGAAGAAGAGGAGCATGACGTTCTTCCAGAGCCTGAACTAAGACGGTCAACTAGAGGATTGATACCATCTAGAAAATATACCCTATATGAGTATGTGACCCTTACGGATGAAAGGGAGCCTCAAAGCTATAAGGAGGCCATTGCTAACAGGTATAAAGATGAGTGGTTAAAAGCCATGCAAGAAGAAATGCAATCCTTGCATGAGAATCACACATTCGAGCTTGTGAAGTTACCAAAAGGGAAAAGAGCTCTTAAGAACAAATGGGTATATCGGATAAAGTCTGAAGATGGAAGTTCAAAACCAAGATATAAAGCCCGGTTGGTCGTGAAAGGATTCAACCAAAAGAAAGACATAGATTTTGAAGAAATTTTCTCTCCAGTAGTAAAGATGTCATCTATCTGAGTTGTTCTTAGCTTGGCAGCTGTTTTGGACTTGGAGATTGAACAACTTGATGTCAAGACCGCATTCTTGCATGGTGATCTAGAAGAGGAGATCTACATAGATCAGCCTAAAGGTTTCAAGGTCCCAAACAAAGAAAATTTGGTGTGCCGACTAAAGAAAAGTCTTTATGGTCTCAAACAAGCCCCAAGACAATGGTACAAGAAGTTTGAATCCTTCATGGTAGATCATAACTTCGAGAAAACCATGAATGACCATTGTGTCTTCATAAAAAGGTACGCTGGTGGTGACTTTCTCATACTTTTGCTATATGTTGATGACATGCTGGTTGTACGCCATGACCGCACCAAGATAGATGCTCTAAAGAAAGACTTAAACAAATGTTTTGCAATGAAAGACTTAGGACCAGCAAAACAAATTCTTGGGATGAAGATCACTCGTGATAGATCGAGAAAATTGTTATGGCTATCCCAAGAACGATATATTGGAAAAGTGTTGGAGAGATTCAACATGCACAAAGCAAAGCCGGTGTGTTCACCACTTGCTGGACATTCAAGTTAAGTTCAGAGCAATGTCCAACAAATGAGAAGGAAAAGGAGGAAATAAGGACTATTCCATATGCATTTGCAGTCGGTAGTCTTATTTATGCTATGGTGTGTACTAGGCCTGATATCGCCTATGCAGTTGGAGTTGTGAGTCACTTTCTAGCTAATCCGAGAAAAGAGCATTAGAAAGCAGTTAAATGGATTCTCCGGTATCTACGAGGCACAATTAAAAGGTGTCTTTGCTTTGGTAAAGGGAAACTTGAGTTGATGGGGTATAGCGATGCAGATTGGGCCGGGGACAAAGATTTTAGGAAATCAACATCGGGGTATGTAACTACCTTTGCAGGGGGAGTTGTTTTCTGGCAATCAAAGCTACAAAAGTGTGTTGCTTTGTCTACCACTGAAGCAAAATATATCGTAGTCAGTGAAGCTTGCAAGGAGATGTTATAGATGAAGAACTTCCTTCTTGAGTTGGGAATAAAGCAAGAGAAGTATATCATGTTATGTGATAACCAAAATACTATTCACTTAGCAAAGAATTCAACCTTGCAATCCCGTTCGAAGCACATCGATATTCGACATCACTGGATCCGAGAAATTCTTGAAGAGAAATTTATGCATCTCGACAACGTATACACATAGAAGAATTGGTGAGACATTATGACCAAAGTATTACCGATCAAAAAGTTTGAAGCTTGTTGTGAAGGCATCGGCATCATGACAACTTCGAGTTAAGTCGGGAAGGGGGAGATTGTTGGATATTCCCTGCATTAGCCCAAATAATGAACATAATTATTTAGACTTGGGTTTTTGGTTTTTTCGGTTCAATCGGTTCGGTTTTTTTGGAATTCGGTTTAGGAAAAAGATGACCGAAAAACAAAAAAAAAATTCGGTTCGGTTTGGTTTTTTTGTTGGTTTAATCAGTTCGGTTTTTAACATATAAAACCATTCCAAATTAAACCGAATTATAAATAAATTTTCGGTTTAATCACTTAAAATTAAATTTAATCAGTTTAATATTTCGGTTTTTCGGTTAATTTCAAATTAATTCGGGTTAATTTTTCGGTTTAATTCGGTTAATTTGGGTTAATTTTCAGTTTAATTCGGTTTTTCGGTTCAATCAATCCAATTTGGTTCAATCGGTCAAAAATATAAAGTAATGAACCTGCGAAAATCAACGACTCATTTAACAAATGGAGAACAAACGGTACTAAAACAAAGGTAGTTCCATCATAATCTTACATGTGGTGGACTTTGGTTTAGAGACATTCTCCCAGAGACAAGCTCCATTATCAAAGTCTCAAAGCAATGAACGTCTATTTTATCATCCAGATTCCAAAATACCAGTTGAAGGAATAAATTTGAGTTCGTTGGAATATCACTCTGACTGTGAGTAGATATTTGTTGTATGAACGTCATCCTCTTTCTTCAGGTCAGAGGCCGATTTCTCCCCGTAGATCCATGACGCCATTCACGCAAATCACATTTTTCTGAAAAAGAAGATGAAAAAGAAGATGAAGAAGAAGAAGAAAAAGAAGATGAAGAAGAAGAAGAAAAAGAAGATGAAGAACAAGAAGAAGAAGAAAAAGAAGAAGAAGAAAAAGAAGATGAAGAAGAAGAAGATGAAGAAGAAGAAGAAAAAGAATAAGAAGAATAAGAAGATTAAGAAGAAGAAGATGAAGAGGAGAGGAACTCGGACTGCTAAGGGAGGGGGTTGTGATTTTTCAGAAAAAAATTAGGGTTGCAACTTATAAAGATTAGGTTTTTCAGTTTTTAAAAACCGATCGATTTGGTATTTCCGAACCGAACCGATATGTAAACCGAATAAAATTAATTATTTAGCCGATCGATTTAGTAATTATAATTAAATCAAAATCGAAAACCGAAAATTTCGGATTTGGTCAGTTTGGTTTTTTTGGTTTTCACCGAAAACCCATGACTATAATTATTAGTCCAAGTAAAGCTTAAATATAAGAATAAGGAAAATATAGAATTATGAAGAAAAAGAATTGTCTAAAAAATTAGATAGGATAAAGATTAAGTAGATAAAGATAAGGATTAAGTAGATAAAGATAAAGCTTATCTAGATAAATAGATAAAGATGAGAGCTAATATTATTGTTCTCTTTGTATTACTAATTTATAATTCTCATGTTCATCACACGAAAATATTATTGGATAAATATCCCAACAAAAAAATAGGTAATAGAAATGTGATATTTAACGAAGAAGTGGGATTAAAGTGGAATGTAGGAGTGTTGATAGAGGAGATTCATCCAGAATTTGAAGAAGATTTGCAAGAGAACATGAGTAATGCACCAGCAAGTCTAGAAAACTCTCAAATTACGACTTCACCATCAAGTCCACAAAACTCTCCAATTTCAAATCCACCAGGTGTGAGTAGAGTTTTACAGTTGTTAGAATGGAATTCTTCTAACAACTCATCTCCAAGAAAGTTTACATTTGTAGCAAACCTTTATGAGTCTTGTAGCTTTGCTTTGTATGCTTCTGATCCACTTTATTTTGAAAAAAAGCATAAATTTTTCCCGAATGACAGATTACAACGAAAAAGGAGATGCAACCCAAATGTAAGCATACATAAGTACAAAGCTTGTCTTGTGGCATAAAAGAAAGGGATAGATTTTGAAGAAATGTTATCTGCGGTGGCTCGTTTTGAAATGGTAAAAGCTCTTTTGGTGTTAGAAACACACTTACACTTACCTATTCTTCAATTCGACTGTAAAATCTGCATTTTTGAATAGTAATTTAGATGACGAAGTTTATGTCTTTACAACGAGAATGTTTTATTGTAAGTGGTAAGAAAAATAAAATTTAAGATGAAATATTTGAGACTATTATAATATTTTGTGAGATTAAAGTAATCGAAGGAGAAAATGTAATCTTTGCTAGTAAAAAAAAAAATATGCATTGATTTAGTGAAGAAGTTTAACATATCTCATGATGAGAAAGTGCTCACACCAATGAACATCCATGAAAAGTTGTAGCGTGAAGACAGGGAGTAAGCGGATACAAGAATTTATAACAGTTTGGTTGGTGGTTTGAATTAGCTGACACACACTAGACCTCGTATTTCTTTCTATATTAATGTTGTGTCTATATATACATAATCCAACAAAACACCACTATAACAGTCAAGAGGATCCTCCACTATGTTGCTCGAATTGTTGACTATGGCATGTAGTATTTTGACTCGTCCAATTTCAAACATTATGGTTTCGCTGATAATGATCAGGCAGGAAGTTTAAACAATCGAACAAATATTTCGGAAAACTGTTTTAGCTTTGGGTCTAGAACTGTAACTTGGATTTCAAATAAGCAAGCGATAGTAACATTATCATCATCTGAAGCAAGATATATAGTCGTAAGTGCAGAAAGTTACTTGATGATTTTAATTTTGAGTATAAGGAAGCTACTGACATCTTTTGTGACAACAAATAGAAAACGTGGCTTCCACTATGCGTCTGCTATTAAGAGCCACCGGAATTTTTATCCTTTTCGGCCAAATAATTGGAAATCTTTGCTAATTGTATAAAATAACATTTTTGTTATAAAAATAATATTATTAATTTAAATTTTCAATAATAAAATAAATTTAAAATTAAAATACATTAAAACTATATTTAATATAAAAAATGAACTCAAATATAATATTTTAAGTTTATGTATAATTTATTTAGAATAAATAAGTATTTTTACATAATTATTTGTGTTATTTTTGGGAGTTTAATTTTATGATGTTAGATTTGGAAAAAAAACTTTAAAAAATGCTATTTTAAAGTATTACTCTTACTCAAATATACTTATTTATTTAAATAAATTATAAATAAACTTTAAAAAATATATATTGATTCTTTTTCTAATTTTAAAGTTTAAATTTTTATTATTAAGAAATTTTTCTAATGTATTTTAATTTTAAATTTATTATATTATTAAAATTTAAACTAATATTTTTACTTTTAGAATTTTTTTTTAAATATATTATTTTACAAAATTACCTTTACTAATTTATAAACCACTAGTGAAAGTGATTTAGTTAATAAATTTAAAAATGTAGTTATCAAAAGACCATGAAAAGGGGTATTAAATTTATCCAAATAACCTAAAAAGAAATCTCTGGTTTGAGTTCAATTATTTGATTAGACCAGTGGGTCCTCCACCTCATTCGATGAGCGCTTTGATATGTGTGTATTTACTTATATAATATAATGTCTAGTTGACTGACTTATACGAGTCAAGGACACAACGTAACACATGTACCCGTCGCGTCGTGTTTTTGCTTTTAAGGTCAATTTAAAAGAAGATTATTTCAACGTACATATATAATCACCTTACACTTACATAAATTTGTTTAACATTTAGAGAAATAAACAACATGTAGATCCGTTTTTTAATTACTGTTTCAGCAATCAGAAACACATGAAGAAGAAGCTATAGATCTTGAGGTCTCAGACCGATTTATTAATTGTATCAAATGAAATGCAAATTAGAGAGATCAACCCAATATAGGAGTCAACTTTTTCTGTGGAGCAGGACACTTGAAGTCACGAGGTGGAGTCTTACCACAGTCGATAAGAAGCTCAAGGGCTATGGGAAGAATGAGATCAATGTTGAGCACCTTCGCTCTAATGGTGGTGCAGAGACAAACCGCTGCATCAAGACCCACCAAACCGCCTAGAACCGGACAACAAGTTGCCTTAGCGTAGCTTTTTCCTAGTCCTATGTGAATCAAACCTCCAAGCACGTCCACACACGCGCCTAGCTTCAGTGCATCGATCGAGCAAGTCTCTGGTTCAGGCGGAGGACATGGAGTTGGTGGAGGTGGAGGTGGCGGACACGGCGTCTCTGGGACTGACGGTGGCTTGACGTACGGTGGTGGAGTTGGTGGAGTTACCACCGGTGGAGTTGGAGTTGGCCGTGGTGGCGGCTTCACGGTGGGAGGTTTTGGAGTATAAGGAGGAGGGGATGGAGTGTATGGAGGTGGAGGCTTGACGGTGGGCGGTTTTGGAGTTGGAGTTGGCCGTGGTGGCGGCTTCACGGTGGGAGGTTTTGGAATGTATGGAGGTGGAGGTTTGACGGTGGGCGGTTTTGGGGTGTGAGGAGGTAGTTTAACGGGATGTTTAGGCGGTTTAACGGGATGAGGGGATGGTTTGGGAGGATCACTACAGTCACAAGCGTAAACTACGGTAAGAAAAGCAAGGAGGATGAATATAACAAAGAAAAGGTTTTGTCTGTGAAGAAGACCCATGTTGAGAAACAACGTTTTAGGGTTTTTGTGATTGAGTACGTCTTAAACTGTTGAAGTCTTCCTCCTTTTATTGACCATGCATTAAGATATTTTGTTGTTTTTTTTTAATAAAAAGTTCTTCTTATCAGCAATCCGTGATGATACGAACGTGCCAAATTGCGATTAAGATGACTGAAGTTGGATTATAATACTGCGAGATGCAAAATATTTTGTAATGTTATGACTATTAGAAAGACAAATTAACGAAGGATTTTGTCATTAATATTTGACTGAAGAGACATAAAAGAGATCTTTCCTCTTTTCATGCTCCTTTGAATATTGGTCCACATGTTAATGAGGATTTTAGGCAATTTTTTGGAATGTAGTTTCTTTTTGTCTATAGCTATATATATATATTATAGACTTAGTTATAGTCCCTAACAAACAACCATATAGAGAAAGGAGAATCAATTCTAGCTAGGTCCAAAGCTATAATATGTTTTATGTATAATCAGTTTCAAATAAACGTATGTGTTAGGATTTATTAGTAACTACTAAAGATTTCAGATGTGTGCTACACTGTAACGATTAGTGTTAATTAGCACTCCATTTATAGTCAATTAGTTAAAATTTAAAACCAAAAATATATAGAAAACTGGATTCATCTTAAATACTACATATATATTTTTTTAATTCTCCGGTATTTATTACCAGTAACAAAAAAATATTTTATTATGAGTAAATATATTCGAGTTGTCAAATACATTTAATTAAATTGATATGAATAACCATACAACTTTATATGACTATACACTCAAAACTTGGGGTGGGTAAATGTCAATTAGGATTGATACTATTTGAGAAAGAACGAGTAAACATCAATGGACTCATTAATGAAATGAATCAAACGTTTTAACAGTTTTATCTCATAACCTTTTTTAGATTTCAAATCAACAGTGGAATCTTTTATATAACTACGTTTGACTTGAACAATTTTTTAATTAATCTGTTTGAAAACGAGAGATATGGATATATCTCCAACTTAAAACTGCAATTGATTTTGTTATGGAAACTGTGAATGATCACTTAATATCGAAACTAACAACATGAAGCTTCAACAACTATGAGTTCGTAAAGAACTTTAATTATCTATATGATCATTTATAAAAACATAACAGTAACACTCTTTCAACATATAAACATCTAAATATAGGAAATATTTTATAAACTAAATTGATGGTAATAACTAAACTTTTCTATGGGGAGGAGTAACTACGTTAGTGATTGCACCACTTTTACATCCATCTCATATGTGTGGAATTCGACTATACTTACCCTCTTATGAGACTGTTAAATTTTCGTATGAAAATATTGAATTATTGGATCGATCCGTTGTGATCAAGTGACAAAAAAACTAAACTCTTCCATAGCACGGGATTAACTTATTCTTATATAAAACGGATATTGCATTTAGAAAAATTAAATCATAGTTTACATTTTTAGATTTTTTTATGCTCCATTTCTACCTCTAAATTCTATTGTCAAGTAAAACCATCTTAATCCCTACTCCATTTTTCTATTTTTGGAGTTAATTTTGTTTTTCATAACATGCTTTAAATTTCAGTTTTCGTTATTATATAGTTAAATAAAGTATTTGTTACTTTTTACACAAAAAAATATTTCATAGCAATATTAGTAATTTAATATTTTAAAGAACAACACGATAATAGAAAATACAATGACACACCAACAATAAAAAAACTCATTTTTCACTTAGAAATACGTTAGTTGATAATTTATACGAGAAGTACACTAATGCTAATGAGTAAATAGTAATCTACTATGTTTTGCTAATTCCATGGCTTAATACATTTTTATTTAAATAATTAACATTTATTTAAGTAATATCATAACTCATTTATTTTTTGTAAAAAATTATGATCTATTTATTATAAATATATTGTTTACTAACAACTAATAATAAATAGAGAATAATTGAAATATTCGCTTTGAAAAAAATAGACTAATATATCGCAGAAAAAACAAAATGGAGTTAGCTCTATTTTAGAATGAAAATAGAATAATACATTAAAATACTCTTAAGATGTCACCTTTTCCACGAAAAATGATCGACTAAGTCAGTGACTTATGATAATCTATGAAATTGTTTTCGTATTGATCTCTTACAACATAAACATGTGATTTAGTATTTTAAGATCCTATGTTATTCTTAAACTTATAAAAATCTTGGCAGATATTTATTTTCAGAAAATATCAAATGATTTATACTCAATAAAATTAACATATTAAATTTTATCTAATACTATTTTATTAAAACCGGTTTGCTTTTTTAAGTTTTTTTTTTTTTGAGAAAGAGCAGGTGATATTTGGCGTGTAGTAAAAACAGTGTAACCCGTGAATCTGCTCCTTTATATTAAGTATTTTTGTTATTGTCCTCTTTAAAAGAGAATGGGGAATTTCTAATAAATTATTCAATAATAAAAAACAGAGAATGGGATAATGTATCTAAAACATGAAATAAAAAGAAAAGAGAATGGGATAATGTCACGTAAGTTTGTCTTAATGTAGAAAAATGAATCACATTTCACATGTATGGATCTCTGCATGTGATTACACTATTATTAGTTTTTTGGCCATTGTATAAATTTTATTAGTCAAATCAGAATCCCAAAATTGTCGAGATTAGTTTTATTTCCATAGCATTGTCAACTCTCCAATAATCATCAATACAAAACATGCAAATCCTGAATAGCGTCCGTGAAAATTTTAAATTTGATAATTAGGAAATTTATTAAATAAAATATATAATAGAAATGAAATTTCGGTTTCGTTTTTGAGTTACAAAACCAATGATAAACTGAAATGTAACATATATAATGTTCTTTTGTCAGTACCATGAATATGTGATTGTAGATATAGCAGATTATTGTTCGTTTAGTTACTTTAGATATCTCTGGTAGATTTAGCGGTTATAATTTTTTTGACTGCTGATTAAAACAGTGGTATAATTAAAAATCTATGATCAACTGCAACCGCAATCATCGGTAACAAACAAACGAACAACATATGATGTAACCGTAGCCGCAACTGCTTGCAGCGATCAAACGAATAATACTATAGTATCATAATCCATTCGATTGTTAGACCACTTCGTAGATATTGTTTCACAAAAATGTATGTTTCAAATGATGATGCATGAGTTTGTGAAAGAAGAGGTTCAATATGAATCATTAATCATGGGTCATGCCTCGTCCAACCCGCTGCAGAGTAGAATGAGGATTGAAAAACAATTATTCTTCAAAAAAGCAGGTCATGTAGGTAGGTTTATCCTTAAATGCGGAATGCATTAAGATTTACTAATTTTGTCATGCAAGTTTACAGTCATTTAGAGCAAGATTAAGTTGGTTAGTGGTTGCATCACTTTTACGTACATATTAGAAGTGTAGAGTTCGACTCCACTTTTCCTCATACAAATGTATTAAATTTTCGTATAAAAATTTTGGATTATCGGATCGGCATATTGTGGCCCAGTGAAAAAAAAAGTTTACGGTTATCTAGTTTTTTATAAATAAAATAATTAATTAATACGGACAATTATCTAAAATATTTTTAAAAGAAAATTATTTCAAAAATAGTATCATTAGTTTAACTTTCTGATAATAGCACAAATTTAATATTAAAATATATTAAAATTTTATTATAATAAAAAAAATAAATTTTAAATTAGAAAAAATCTAAATATAATGTTTTAAATTTATATATAATTTATTTAGAATAAAGAAGTATTTTCACATAATTATTTAGAGTAAATATGTATATATACTTATTATTAATTAGTTTTGAATGAAAGCTTGTAATAAAGCCAAATTTATTCGTAACCATTTGTTTGAATTTTGAAATAAAATTTCAACCGTTTCTTTTTACCTTTTCAAGTTTTTGTGAAACTGTTTACCAAATAAAAATGCGTAGCAGAGACTATTCACCACATTACTTGACGAAGTATCAATTTATTCTTATGCTACATTTTTGTCTTATAGCCGAAACTTTTTATTTTTATCAATTTCTGATTTTTTTTATTGCAACAGATCATGAATGCTATCTAAGGTTATGAAAACTTAAGAGATAATATCTTTTTTTTTTTTGTAGTTGGGGCTTGAACATCTGAACTTCGGAATCTGGACAATATAACCAGTGAGAATTGTGATTTCTTTGTGACCACAACAATTCTTCAACCTCCTTCGAGCTTTGGCTTTTGTGATTTTATTCATTTTTTGGTCGTTAGTTGTTGATATTTATCTATATGTCTCAATGTAATGATTTGGAATATTTGATATGATTCCCAAGAGAGAGTTTTAGATGGATTCTATATCAGTTAACTTGCTGCTGCATTTGAGTATTAGAAACAAGTAGAGATCGTGAAGCAGAGTTTTGCTGCATTCAGTTGAACAGAATAAACAAGCTTGAAACTGTTGAATCTATTAAGACTTTGGTTCTGTATCTCGAAATTCTTGAATCATGATCCAAAAACTCTTACTGTTTTAATTATCTTAGTCTCTTTGTTGCTCACATTATTGCATTCTTCATGATCAAGATACGTTTACTCAAAACTGTCATTGTCATTAGATATAAATGTTCATTTTCACTCCCTTCTGCATTTTTCATTCCAAATTTTGAAATAGGTAGTCGTATGAAAGAACATACGAAAAGAACAAACAAAAGGACAAAATACTACACAATTATGAAAGCAGGAGGTGGTGATTTCTGTGAATGGGTATATGTTACATATGCTTTCATCTCTTTGTATAACTGAAAGTTTTGTTTTTAATGTGATGGATTATGGGATGAGTTGCAAAAATGGTTCTTGGCAGAGAGATCATCCTGAACTCTTTATACATCAGGCTGCTTATGCTTCTATGTTGGCTCATAATAGACTGAGCATGATCTTCGGCGCAATAACACTTAATCAGTGAACTATTACACTCTTTCAAGGGTGGCGGCTGCCAATTCCACTACCTATGACTCCTCATGATAGTCAAGACTCGATGGCCTGAGAAGAAGATGCAAGCTCTGTCACTAATAATGGATATGCTCAAGTTTTGAACTCAAACCCTTATCCAACTGCCTCAAATCTAATATCTCAACCTCCAATACATCCCGGAAGCAATCTTTGAAGCAATTCTTCTGGTTGTTGTTCCTAAATCTGTAATCCAGCTGTGAAGCAAGAATCAGATGATTCCTCTACTACTCCGTGGTTGGGATTTCAAAGTACTTTCTTTGAATTGGAAAACTATAAAAAGGGAGAAGGATCTAAAACAAAGGACTCATCGGATCCTCATGTTTGATCATCAAAACGTCAAAAGAAAAAACAGTTTTCACATGGGAAAAGAAGTAGGATATCTTCTGAATTGTCAAAGTTTAGAAGTAATTTGACAGAATATCATCTTGGGGAGGCAAAACATCATATTCCCTTAGATGATTTTTTGTTAGATTTTTAGTAAGAATGACTTGCAAGTTCTCTTGTAGGACTTGGCCTGGTTTTAGTTGGGTATTGTGTTTGTTTGTGTTATATTCCTTCAAACGTTAAAACCCTAAACCCATTTTACCACCATTACAATAATTAAATAGTTTTTGACCATTATATAAATTGTATGTGAATGTGAACCGTATCCAATCCAACCCGAACTAACGAATCCAAATTCGACCTCGTAGTAAAAGCCACCAACTAGTCATTACGTATAAGTCTATGTCCGGTTTCAACTTGACAAGAAATTTCCCCATAACACTCATCAATTTCTGACAAATTAAGCAAACACATATTTTATCCAGTCAGATACACAGCATTTCAGACATATACATACAACAAAGGCAATCCCATAATATACAGAGACCAAATCTACAAGATTTCACCTTATCATTGATTGCAACTCAGCTCTGGAAGATTTGGAGTTCTTTTATCTCATGTTTGGCAAATGCTTTCGTGAGACAAAACTTCGCTCCAAAGTAATCAAACGTAATACTATAGCTGTCTTGATGAACTACCAGGCAATTGGGCAGATCTCAAATGTTCATCCTGAAAACAATATCAATATGTGGTTAAAGCACAAAAAGACATTATTCATTCAAAGTAAAGCAACTCAAGTATTTATTCAGGCAGCTGAGACCTGTAAATTGTAAGTGAAATTGGGGGGTGGCCTGAAATCGATTTGACCCTACAGGTGACAATAAAGCAAAAATTAAGATCATTCATAACTCGCTTCTAAAATCACTTTGGAGGATTTTATTATGTACCAGCCCAGGAATGGCTTGTTGATTTGTGAAGAAGCTATCCTGCACTGGTGCTATGGAATTCAGTTGTCCCTGAAGCCAAAAGAACCAAATACATAACTATTATTTTATCATGTCACATTAACTTAAAACTTGGCACAGATTTGATGATGTATCATCAATGATGTTTCTCTGACTCAAACATATTTATGTAAATATAACCCACCAGGCCTTGAATGGTTCGCTGATTTACATAGTAGCCTTCGTGAGGTGGCTCCATTAAATTTAGCTATATTCACAGTTGGAAAAAGGTTTCGTATTAGGGTAATAATTGATGTCAAATCGCTTAGCCCGGTTTGTAACAGTCAACTAACGTAGCGTACCAATCCTTGAACGTTTTGTTGAGCACCATAGTAACCATTGATGCTCATTCCCTCTGAACTTATATTTTCCTGCACAAACAATAATACACAGCAATTTGTTTAATCTCCAAAAATCCTACTTGCTAACTCATAAAACATGCGCTTTTGTAATGATCATATTAATTAGAGAAGATCAAATCAAAGCACAAACCATTGGTTGCAAGCTCTGTTGAGGTTCAAACATTTGACCATCCTCTTGTTGTCCCTGCATAAGATCAATTTGAATTTTCTTTAAAGCCTTTGAAACTAAGAAAATGCATGAGCATCAAAAATACGTAGGTTTTAGATTTGGAGAGAAGTTTCAATTAAACCCTACCTTTCTTTTCCTAACAACAGTTTTCTTTTTTGTTGTTTTTGCACTGGCCATCACCTGGTTTTCTTCGTGACCACCATTAATAAACTGGCTATTAGACTCAGTGATGTTGTTTGTAGAATTATTCAGATCAACACAATTTTTCAAGGTCTCAACTAGTGTGCGCAATACGATGTTGTAGTTTTCTTCTGACACACAACCTTCCTCACTCAATTGAATGGCTTGACTACACAACTCGTTATAACGCCAAACTCTGGTTTGTATCTGGTCTGTTCCTTCACCAGTCAATATTCCACTCTTAGCATCTTTTGTCCACCTTTTCAAAATATATTGAGGCGGGATACTGGCGAAACCACATATCTGTAGAATCATCAAAGCATGCCGACAGAGAAACCCTTTGTACTCGAACATATGACAGAAACAGCAAAGTTCCGACTTAGTTTTGCTCCATGTTACAAGAAAATCATCGTCCTTTTCACAGTCTTGAACTCTAAACGTTGCCATATTTTCATCTTCCTTTTCTTTTCTAGGATGGCAAGCAACAACCCCCAATACCTCAACTTGAAATTTCTTGAATATCGTGTGGGTGTAAGTTGTAGCCATTTGCTTCTCCCATGGCGAAGGAGACTTCAATGCAGGTTGTTTGTGGCAAGTATCAAAATCTGCAATAGATTCCTCTTCGTACCTGTTCTGCAAAATCGCACCATACTGCCTCAAGAACTCTTTCAGCGTGATTTTCTTATGGACGTACTTATCGAAGAAAGAGTTCACACTTTCTGAACGCTGAGATGTCGACATTCCCGCTAGAAAAACATCACTCATAAAAGTAGGCACCCACTTTTGGCGATGCTCATGCAACCACAGCAGCCATTCATCATCCTCAAGTCCAAATTGGCTGACCATTTTCCACCATCTCATATCAAACTCATCACTTGTCCAAGATCTGAAGATGCATTTATTGAATTTCTGCAAGAAATTATCGTGTCGTTTCATCACATGAGAGAAATATTCAGGAATTTTTTCTAACACATGCCATAACGCAAAGCAATGACGAGTGTTTGGTAACAGCTCTGAAACGGCACTCATCAAGATTTTATCTTGGTCAGTGAGTATAACTTTAGGAGCTCGACCACCCATTGCTCGAAGCCATGTTTTAATCAGCCACACAAATGTCTCCTTAGACTCATCAGCAACCAATGCACAGCCAAGCAACATAGGTTGGGAGTGATGGTTCACCCCAATAAATAAAGCTAGTGGCAACTTATCGTTAAACTTGACATAAGTAGTATCAAAGAATACAACATCATTGAAACTGATATAATCATCCCTGCTCTTAGCATCAGCCCAAAACAGATTTCTTAAACGTTGAACCTCGTTTAGGTCTATTGCATAAAAGAATTTGGGGTTTTCTTTCTTGATACGCTTAAAGTACTCAAGCAGTAATTGAGAATCTCCTTCTTCCAAAGCCAGATACCGATCCTTATCAACCTGACTGTTGACATCGCTATGAAGAAGAAGGCTGGTATTCTTATATCCCCCAGACTGTCTCAACATTTCAACATACATTTTCCTGGTACGTTCACTAACGGCATGCAAAATATCGATATTATTCTTCTCAGCTAACTTGACATTCCTCTGAATACGGAAATGATAAGCCAGAGCAGGTAGAAGCTCGTGATTGTGATCCTTTACAAACTCATGAATTATCCATCTCCCATCTGGTCTTCTCTTCACATGCATACTTGCCTTGCAATCTGTTTTTTTCACACTTGACCTTCGGCTACTACTACAACTACTTTCAGACTCGGGAGTCACACCATATCTGGAACAAGCAAACTTGGCATCGATGAAATCTTTAGTCTTCTTGGAGCGTCGGCTGTTTTTAATCGACGTAGTAAAACCCATCGATTTTGCGTATTCTTGATAAAACATATATGCTGCCTCGTGGGTATCAAAGTCGATACCATTTCGTGGCTCGAGATCCAGATCACCAGTACACCCAAGATCTCCTGTTTTGAGATCATCAACAACTCCTAAATCTCTGTTGTTATGCGATTCAACCACAAAGTCAACCATATTCTCATCCCGTGCATCACGGACTTCATTCTCTTGCAAATCCATCTTGAAGTTGGCCACATTTGGGTTCTCTAGAAACCTTAACACAGTCAAAAGGTACTACCACCAACATGGGCTCCCATGAAATTGGAAATTGCACTAAATAATTAACCTTAGCACCTGAAAATGGAACAAACAAAACTTCATAAGAACCCGAGACATCATCAACCCCCAAACATCAAACTTGACGGTTTACATATTCGCTCAAACCAAACGAACTTTTGAAACACATAGGATTATAAAACCAATAGGTTTGCATTTAAAAAATGAAGAATTTCAACAACACACTTCTAGTAATGTAAAAAGTTGAGCTTCCAAGCTAAAAAGTGAGTAAATTTTCACCCAAAAAAAAACGTGATTATTTCACAGCAGAAACGAAAACAAACTTCCTTCATTAGCATAAGCATAAAATATACAAAACAAAACCTGATACTCCAAACTAAGAAACCACGAAATTGAGAAACTCTAGTACTGGATTGCTCCGGCTTTCCTGTATTTTCTTGGCGGCCAAAGAGGTCACATACAGAGCGACAAAGGGAGAGAGAGAGAGAGAAGACTCAAAATCTCACGTGAAAAGAGCAGAGCAAAGAAGACGAAGCAGCACAGAAGGCGAGTGGGGAAGCAAAGCGAGTGAGGAACAAGGAGCGTGAGGAGAGAAAATCTAGGGTTCCTTTTTTGGAATTTTTAGGGATCTTGAGATGATTTTTTTTTTGTTGAATCCCTACTCGCCATTACCCGCTCGACACAACGTTTGTTCTCGACGCGATTTCATTGTAAGCGCGTCTGGCGTTTTAGGCGCGTCGTTGTTTTAGGTTTGATGTCTCATAACAATAAGCGTAGTGTTTCCAAGTTTTGACGTGGTTAAAATGTCAAGAAGTCAATCTAGCTCTGCCACTTCACTTGTTTGCAAATAAGAGTTTCGCTTTAAGACTCAAAAACATTTAGAACTAGGTTAAGGCATACGATATAAACTCCAAATGGAATCCAAAAAACACATTTCGATTGTTATTAGATTATAAAAAAATAATTAAATAGATATTATTTTTAAAAATTATTATTATTGGTTATTAATTAAAACCAAACCAAAAATCAAAATAATATTAAAAATTAAATTATTTTCGATTATTTTAATTATTTATTACGATTATTTTCAGTCATTTTTAGTTATTTTTATTATTTTCGATTATTTTTTGTTTATTTTTGTTTATTTTTAGTTTTTTCGATCGATTACCCAAATTATTCGGTTATTTTCGATTTTTAAATTGATGTATAACAAAATCGAAATTGAATCAAAATATAATAATCGAATAAATCTTTAATCTTACCGATCGAAAAAAACTAAAACTAAAAATAACTGACCAATCAATATCCGAATATACAATTTATTTAGAAATGTGGAAAAAGTTGTTGAAATAAAGAGAAATAAAATACAACCCATACTGAATCACGAGCAATATAAAAGATACGTAAGTTGTGAATATAACTAATGACATGAGCAGAAACAACACATTATTCGTATAACTTGTTGAAGATGAAAACTTCAGTTTCGTGAAAGTATTCATATATGAGATAATCGTTTTGTAAGGTGAATAAGTTGTTGAGTTTGTCGATCTTTTGCAAGAGCACATGTAGGTTCCGTAGATTTAAAGCTTTCTTATCAAAAGTAGTTGGACAGTAGTAGAAATATAACTTGTTCCTATATGATCACTAGCCATCTTTGCAAATTATGGCAAAAATGCACAAACTTCTCTTTTCGTTTTTAGTGAAGGCAATTATGTGCGTTGGTTTGATCTTAGAAGGCGAATATCTTGTGGACCCTTCCTAATGGCTTCAAGACACGTGTTCTGTCATGATTATTTGGTTACTTAATACACAAAATATATCGCCACATATTTGGGTTGAACAAATATCTATATGGATTGGTAAGAGTAAATTACGACATTTCTACATTGATTTTAGATATGTAGAATTCTATTTTTTTAGATAACAAAAAAATATTTATATGGATATGTTATTTGTTTCCATTTATTTTAGAAATTGAAATATTCAAAACTTTACAAATTAAAACAAATACTAAAAATTTAATATTTGTTACAAGAATTTTTTTTTATGAATATTAATATTATAAAAATGGATATTTGTTCTGCTATAAATATATATATATATATATATATTTATATACATGATATTATATATAAACTATATAATTAATATATATGTAAATTATATAAAAGGCAATTCTTCAAAATAACATATTTAAAATTTTTATTTTAAATATATCATCATTTAAAATAATATTACTAATTTAATATTAAAATAATTTTTAATCAATAAATTTAAATATTAAATTAGCATTTCATTTAGTGGTAATCTAGAGTATTTCTCAAAAAAGAATGCAAACATAATATTTTTAAATTTATATATAATTTATTTATAGTAAATAACTATTTTATGTAATATTTTATTATATTTTTGTAGTTTTACTGTGTTATATTTACAACAAAAATTTAAAAACGTGGTATTTAACATATTAATTTTATAATATTAAAATTTATAAATATTTCCTTTAAAAGATTAAATTTTTAATTACTTAAATATGATTTTGATAATTATCAACATAAATTCATTTTTTTATTTTATTATTTGTTTAGGATTTTTAAAACCATAAAACGAGTCATACTTAATGGTTTATCTATATTCTCTAAAAAATATAAAAATAGAGAACAACGTTTTAAACATATAACCTTTTTTCATCAGACTTTGATTTCAAGCGCTACTTTTGCCAAATTTTATTTAAAAAATGTATACAATTCATTGCATCAAAAATTTCCGAAAACAAAATTTCTCTTTTTATAATCCATCGTAATTTTCTCATTTTGTTTTCCATCAATGAGTAATTAATAAAACTACATGAAAAGACTGAAATAAACACGTCATCATTTGTCCTTCTCGGCCTTTTAGTCTTGTCAACGCTTTTCTATTTTGTCATATTCCTCTCTTCTTATTCTTCTTCTTCTTCCTCTTCTCCAGTTACTTTGGACTCCACCACGCCTACGTTTCTTCTCCTTTCTCAGTAAGCTTTTTCTTCTCGCCATTCGACCATGTTATTAGTTATGGGTTTTGCTTATTTGAAATTGATTAAGTCATCATTATTTTTATATTTAATTCTTTCTTTTCGTCACTTTACTATGATTGACCTACCATAGAAAGAGAGACCGAAGAGAGTGAGAGAGGAGATATTTCCTCAGTCGATTTCCGAAATATTCTACCGGGTTTTGCGTACCAGCGAGTAAATTTTCTTTTACGATTTGTGGCGGCGTTGTTGAAGTTAGGGTTTCGCTTTGAAGCAAATATGGTGAGGAAACACGGTTGGCAACTTCCGGCTCACAAATTTCAGGTCTTGATGCCACTTTCTTTACTTGTTCATTGCGCATAGATATTTGATTGATTCTGTCG
This sequence comes from Pugionium cornutum, assembly GCA_018901935.1. NCBI lineage: Eukaryota > Viridiplantae > Streptophyta > Magnoliopsida > Brassicales > Brassicaceae > Pugionium > Pugionium cornutum. Next base: position 34,403,118 of record CM032164.1, on the reverse strand, counting down.
AAGCTGCAATGTTTTCCTCTTTGCAAGTGCTTCGTTCTGTATATTCGCTGTATCTCGCATTTGGGTTTTTAGCTATTTGTTTCTACCGATGCTTCTTGTCCCAAGTCTTGGAATAGCTGTTATGAAACTGTGTTTGAGTTTGAGACCTGGTTTCTGAATTTGGACAGGTGGTTGCGATTACTGTGTTCTGCTTGTTGGGTGTTGCATTCTATGCGTTTTTCGCTCCTTTTGTTGGAGGACGTGTCTGGGAGTATATCCTGGTCGGCGTTTACTCTCCTGTGGTATGTCAATATTCCTCAACCGGTGGTTTCTGATGTAGAGTCTTTTAACGGTTTGGGTTCGTGGATAAATCTGTAGTTCGATCACGAGTTTAAGGGTCACTGCTACTCTCGTTCGTATCTGAGCTTACCATGACAGTATATAACTACATTCCATGTAGGAAATTTTTAGGTTGAATGGAACCAATGATGACTTGTACAAGTATCTCTGTTTTCTAGCGAGCCGATATTGCAAGGCTAAATTGCTTAAAACAATGACAAGGAACTGATAAATGTTAGGGTCATGCAGCTAAATGGCTAATCGGGTTATGTGATGCTCCACAAATAGGATGACACTGCCTCTCATGAGACAACCATATTTGACGCCCTTTTGCTTGGGTCATGTGTTTGCAGGCTCTCATTGTCTTTGTTCTTTATGTTCGGTGTACTGCAATAAATCCTGCTGATCCAGGAATCATGTCAAAGTTCGAAAGAGGTGCAGCCAGAGGTGACAGGGGACATGACTTACCCGTTAAAGGTATTTCGAGAAAATTTGATGAAACGGGCAGCCAGCTGCAGTCTTCTCCTTCAGTTGCCTCTAGGACTTCTACCTTACCTGCAAACTCTAGCGTGAAAGGTTCTGCTGTAGGAGACACTCAAAGGGTGGAAGCTGTTCAAATAAAATATAGCTATAATCCTTTGGCAATCTTCTGTGGCTTGTTTGTTCATGAAGATTGTCGCAGGAAAGAAGAGACAGATGAACAGCAGGGGGACAGAGAAGAAGCTCTGTTTTGCACGTTGTGCAATGCTGAGGTATTATGCTACAGTTGCATGCTTCTTTGCTGCTGGAAGCTACATCTGATTCCCTTGATATCTCAGATGTGCATATTTATGTTCTTTAATATTCAATTAAGAGTAAAAAGCATCCACTAAATCCTTTGTTGACTATTACCTATAATTAGTGTAGATATTTTGAAGAGGAAAGAAAATCAACGCTTCACCTTTGACTCATTCTATATGACAGGTCCGTAAGTTTAGCAAGCATTGTCGAAGTTGTGACAAATGTGTAGACTGTTTCGATCATCATTGCCGGGTACATTTCTTGTACTGTTGCAGCAATGAACTTTTTCTTGGGGGCTATTTTACTAGATTTTTATGGGTGCGATCAAATGACACAGCTGTATTTATATGCTACAGTGGCTTAACAATTGTGTTGGTCGGAAGAATTATATAACTTTTATATCCCTGATGGCTGTCAGTCTTCTCTGGGTACGTATATGCTCCTGATATGCTATTTCTGAATCTCACTGTTTGCTTAACCAGTAATGAATAAATCTTTCTCCTTCTCAGCTCATTATTGAAGCAGGAATTGGAATTGTTGTTATAGTGCGTGTATTTGTTAATAAGAAGAATATGGAAACCGAGATCGTCAATAGACTCGGAAATGGATTTTCTCGGGCACCTTTTGCTACAGTTGTTGTAAGTATTCTTAGCGCAAAAGCTGTTGCAACAGGATGAACCTCAATTGTTGATGTTCATGGTGTGTTCTTTCAATTTATGCAGGGCCTTTGTACTGCTGTTTCCATTCTGGCATTGTTTCCACTGGGTGAACTTTTCTTTTTCCACATGCTCCTCATTAAAAAGGTGCGTACGGAAGAAATCAGTCTCGCTTTGATTTGCTTGTAGCCTAGTCATTTACTGCTTTGACAGTATACATAGCATTCATTGTTATTTTAATCTCATCGATAATTACTATGCCCTAAAAAAATTGAGTTGCACATGGTAATGCACGCTGGTCATAATCGTGAGAATAGACTTGTATTATTTTGTTGACAGCCATCTATTCCCTTTATGATTAAGACGATCTGATCCATAATCCATTCCCCTAACTTGTCTCATCGCTTAGTAGATGTGGTTATGGTATAGAATGTAGGTCCTCTATTTCCTTTGTAGTTGGCTCATCGCATGTTCTAAACAATCTGAACTCATTTTCCTGTTTTTATAACAATAGGGCATTACAACGTATGAGTATGTTGTGGCAATGAGAGCAATGAGCGAGGCACCAGCTGGAGCTTCAATTGATGAGGATATTCCTAACGTGATGTATTCTCCCTCTGGATCTGCCACGACCGGCTTTAGTGGTGGAAGCTCCCTCGGACTACCATACAAGGGAGCCTGGTGCACTCCCCCTAGAGTGTTTGTTGATTATCAGGTATCATTTGCTTTTCCAGAACCGTAAATGCACCCAAGTTTTCTTGTAGCTTCCACTGAGTTTCTTTTAGTTATTTGATATTTTTGGCTTGAACCTTGTTATCTATGGTACAGGATGAAGTAATTCCTCATTTGGATCCTGGAATGGTTCCGTCGACCATAGATCCAGATGCAGCTGAATCAGCAGAGAGGGGCAACAAGATTCCAAAGAGACCTGTCAAAATTAGTGCTTGGAAACTCGCAAAGCTGAATTCAAATGAAGCTACAAGGGCAGCAGCCAGAGCCAGAGCATCCTCATCTGTCCTAAGACCAATAGAAAACCGTCATATTGTTGATGATGACCTTAGCTCCAGTGGCACCATCAGTGTTATCAGCAGTCTAAGCACAGATGCCAATGGTGCTGTGTTGAGTAAAGATATAAGAAACAATGATCCAAGAATATTGTCTCTTTCTAGAAACTCTATGGCTCCAAGCCAAGGTAGCCGGGACGAGTATGAGACAGGGACTCACAGTATGAGCAGTTTCAGTAGTCCAAGTCATGTTCACGAGGCTGTCGCCCTTAGTCCTCTCCCTCAATATCATGCAGCTGGCCACCACTTCTCAGCAGTGGCCTCATCCAATTCTTCCCGGCTACCTCTAAATCCAGCATCCATCCACTCAACCTTCGATGAAAAGATAATGCAAAAGAGAAACAACGCTGATCCATTGCTTATCCCTGCTCCTGCAGCTTCTCTTCTGAGAGATGTGAGAAGAACATCAGTTATTTGGGACCAAGAAGCAGGTAGATATGTATCAGTTCCTGTTACAACATCCGAGGCAAGAATCAGATTGTCCTCACAGAACCAGCCAAATCCTACCTCACACATGGGTAACGACACTCAGAATCAAAGACCCGTTGTTCTTCCACCTCAAAATTATGCATCTGGAAGGGCTCCTCCGCCTTCACAGCAAGGAGAAAGACTGATGTATACAGGTGACTCTATCTTCTTTGGAGGGCCACTAGTAAACATCCCAAATAGAGATAGCCTAATGAACGATGGGTACTCGGGAAAAGAGGGAGAAGACAAAATGACATTGACATTGCCTCGGGAAGCTAGATTCAAAAGAGACTCAAGCTCAAACCAGCTTCCAGTGTTTGCTCCTGTGGGTACTCGTAAGTAAATTACTATCACTCTTTCAAGGACCTTGATCTCGCCAAACATAGACTGGCAGAAGCAGGACAGGTAGCTGCTTGAGGTTCAAAATCGATTAAATTCGCTCAACGGTTGCAAGAAAGTCTGTGGGGTTGATACGATTGTGTAAACCTCTGGGATTTGTGACTGGAGAGGTTTGCGGATGAGTTGATGAGGCATAAAGTAGAATCTTTTTTTTTTCTTCTACGGGTTCGGTCTTCTTACATACTTGCTTCATCTTAGCCAGATTGACTCTTCACGATTCACTTTAAAGTACCCATTTAATTGTTGTACGACTCCATGAATCTAACCTTTTGCTTTTATATTACATTCAATACTTCACTCCTCGTTCATGTCTGCGTTTTCAACATAAAAACATTTTGATGTGCATATGAAACTTCAGACACTTTTTAACTCCCTCGGAACAAGAAAAACATTATGCTCAGTTAACATTTTGCAAATGTGTTACGTCAACTAACACTTCCCGAAGAGACTGACATATCTGACCGTCGCACATGTTACATGCACACAAGATAGAAACATGTACAATTTGTTTAGGAGTTTCTTTTAAACAACATTTCTACAATTTTATAATGACTGAAGAAGAAAGTCTATGCATTAAAACTTGGATGTTTTCTTGACGCGAAGTTTTAGACCAATCGAGTTTAGATGTTAAGGTCACAGAAGAAGATCAAAACATTTATCTTGTAGAATTTCAGTTCTGAAGACGAAATAAAACCTTTACCTCTGGCTGCGATTACCATTCCGCTGGGTTTTCAGGTGCCATTGCATATCAAAGCTTTGAAACAGCAACAACTCGCGCAGTGTGTAATATTGCCAAAGGTTAAAGAAAATTCATCAATGCCTTTTCACATTATCTTCCAAAAAAGCTATGTTCCTCTTTTTCATTCGGTTTGGTTTCTATTGAATTTGACAGTATACAGCAAACGGAATAAACTTGGCAAGAGATTACAGAGATGGACATGGATTCATCTTACACACAGAAATCTTTTGTTCCGAGGAATTGGGATAAGGATTGCTCGAAGCTCTGTCGCGTCGTCGGTTACCGTTGGAAACTATTAGTTGTCTTGTTGAATCAATAATCATATTTTGCAAACCGTAATGATTGGCAACAATTAAATCAAAATTTCAAAGATTATAAAAATCGTAACTTTGGTAGGTTTAACTACAAAGGTAGCAACTTTAGTTCAAACAAGCAAAAATGATTTCTGGAATTTTAAAAAATTCAAGAAAAGACATAACGAAGATATTACTATAATTAATGGAAACAAATCGGTAATCAAAATGCATTAGAGAATCAAAAATAGAGACAAAATCCAGAATTCAACAAAACGTCTTCCAAAATCCAAAAACAGGATCCACATTCATCTCCATACAAAGCTTCAAAAACTAAAAATACGTTGTAAAAAAAAGATAAATTCGATACGGTCTCGAAACGAATTTCTCAGAACCTGAGCTTAGTGAAGAACCATCTGTTCTTGCCGGTTTTGAAACGATCCTCAAGCTTGGCCTTAGCCTCCTTGAGAGCTGCGATCTTCTTGTCCTTAGACTGAAGAGCGTCGAGGGTCACGGTTTCCTTGAGATCCACGTCGAGGGTGTAACGAGTGGGCATCAGATGCTGGTAGTTAACGAGCTTGATGAAGCACTTAACCCTGGATTTCTTCGCTGTCTTCTTCGCCGAGTCCTTGCGGATGACTTTGCTCGGATATTTCTTAAGTCCAGCGACGAGGCAATGTCCGTAGGGACGCTCACGGTTACCGTCGTCAAATGAACGGATGATCACCGCCTTCTTGCCGGCATACCGACCTTGAAGGAGGATCACTGCCTTGTTCTGCTTAAGGAATTTCACCATCGTGTCTTCTTCACTTCTAGATTCTGTGGCCGCTCAAAACCCTAAATGAGAGGCGGATTGCTTTAATAGTGATTAGTGATACAGAAAGCTAAAGAAGGAGCCCTAAGGCCATTTGCCAAAGCCTCATATTGGGCCCTTAAGTTAAACCCATTCAAATTTGGGCTTTACAGCCTACAAAAGCCATTTACCTCCTAAATTTTAGATCAATTCGTGGCTAACGTAACTTAGGTGAAGGTTTTATGTCCCAAATGATAACATTCCAATGCAGCAGCATCCACATTCATGGAGCCATACTAATATTTGTATCAGAACCATCACCAATGCTTACTCGAAGGCCTCTTTTTAGAAAATCTCTACATCTCCAGCCATAGGGAATTTACCTTTGTCGATACCAATGACATATATGGAAAGTATCTATCTTCTTAGAACTCTAAAAACTAAACAGTTTGGTCGCATAACAAATTTTCATACTTGATTAGCGAGGAGGGCTTTATTGAAATGACACAAGTCTTGGAAACCCAAACATACATCCCTTTTTGGTTCAATATCTTGTCCCAAGCAACCTAACTCATTTATCTCACATGATCCAAAGAGCCCCACTAAAATTTAGAGATGACTTGCGTGAGGTCTTCACATAGTCCCACCGGTAGTAAGAAGTAGTTCATTGTGTATACATGCATGGCATAAGCAACTGATTTACTTATTGTTTACTTGTTCACTCACCCTATTACTTATAGTTCCACGTGTTGTGGTTTACCATCTGCCGTTTAGGTTAATTACACATAAACTACACGTTATACATCCATACAAAAAAAGTCTTCTAGTTCTATGCAAGAATACAATGCTCAAAGAAGGATCTAGCTATTGCAAACTTGTTAAGACAAGTTTCGTGATCACATTCACACCTTGCAAGTCTTGGCATGAGGTTCACAGCCTTTATAGATCTCCAAGCCAGACTGATCAAGTTGGTCTTCCTCAAAGCATGCACAACGTTTGCTTATCGAACCCGTTATTGCCATCTCCAATGGTCTTTGAACCAATCTCGGCACCCCAACATCACACCAGACCTGCACAAATAGCTAATCGTTTAGCATCCTATGATTCTTACGCCACCAAAAGATTTTAATTTAAACCAAATTGATAGAAGATAACAAGAATTCGTACCTCTCCACCTTCATCTTGACTCCACCGTGAGTTGCAATTCGTTTGCTTGGCTTCTTCAATCTTTTGTTTCTCCATGAGTTGTGCACCTCTGAGGGCTTTTGCTTCAACTCCTTTCAGGTGTTTAGTGGGATTCCCTTGGCTATCGTAGTACCGCCCAACAAGCTTCCCAACAGAACTGTGATCACAAATTAAAAGCTGAGAACCAAACCAAGATGACCTTATTATGTCGGGGTTAAGGCGAGACAGGCATTATCCATACACCAGCTTTTTAGTTGTTACTATGCATCAGCTTTCTATTATGTGAATGAAACATACAACTTAAGTGTAGGACCTGTAGATTCAAAAGTAGAAACGAAACATATAACTTACGTGTAGGTTCTAAAGTAGAAACCTCGCCAGTCGACAATGCTCTTCACCTGCGGAAAAGAAATCTTGGTCAAGCCATATTAAACATGTAACAATTGCACCAGGCATGATGAGTTCATTGAGCGTCTACTAAGCAGAACCGGATTAATAGAATATCGAAAAGTTAATTCATTCATTATTTTCGGGACTGATATCTATGAAAAAATAAGCACATTAGGCAGAATGGCAATATGAAAGACTACTTTAGACATTTCCAAAGAAATTGTTGATAAAAGATGTGGAGCTAAAAAACATTACCTCACTGCTAGATAACCCACGTAACGAATCTGTAAGTCCATCTCCTGCACAAAAAATAATCATAGCATACAAATGAGAAGTTTCAACAGATGTCAGAGACCTGCTGCATAATCTTCTGCAAATAGCTAACAAAGTATGAATGATTCTGACTTCTTTATGCAGGACCAAAATAGCTTATGAGAAACCAAAGATGTGAATTGGGAGGAACAACGTGGAAATTGATAAACTTCCACATAAGATTAGCAAGAGAAGAGATTAAATCTCACTTTTTTGGGGGGATACCATGTAAATGTTGCCGAGTAACCAAAAGAAGCAGACCATATATAACAAAATTTCCAAAACGTTTTTTTGGGATCAAAAAGGTATGGTGATCATTATTTCCTAGAGAACTAACTTAAAACTCTTCTTCACCCACTAAAGAATGCAGCAAAGAACTCGTACCTGTAAAGTTCCCAGAAACAAATGCACGAGAAGCGTCTCTGAGCGAAAGAATTACATGGAAAGACTTCCCATCAGCGAGAAACATGCAAGATTAATACAAGGAGATAGAAGAACATATGAGAAGCTCTACACATGATCTAATCAAACAAAACAAACCTTCCGGCAAAATGGTTGTAACCTCCTCCACTACCATAATGAGATTTTCCTTTGCTCACATCAAACACAGACCTGTATTCCATATGAAAAAAAAAGATACTCGTTTACAACTGTCTAAGAGTACACAGTATATGTGTTACTTTCCAAAACTTGACAACAAAAGGTAGAAAAGACTTACCCAAGAATCCCTAAGAGTATAGGTAAGGTTTCATCAGTGCCATTGTACAATGCCAATTCTTCAACAGAGAATAATCTCTTCTGATAATTAAGAGTTAAAAAAAACTATCAAAATTTGAAGACAGGAATGGAGGTTCCAAACGAACCATCAAATCCAAGACATGATTGGCTCTATGTTTCAATTATGATTAACCACAGACTCATATCATTTCAGGCTAAGAAACAAAAAAGAGTTTGATAAATTTTCAGAACGGAGGAGATAGTCAAAGAACAGAAGTACTTGGTGGTGTGGAGGCTTGAGGGAAGATCTAAAGTAGAGAGCGATGAAAACGATGATTAAAGTGAACCCGAGAAACGGCGATAGCAAATATCTCCTCACGGAAATCATCGATTGGATACGATTTGCCTTCGTACGCGGAGTGCCCAAAATCCAGCGAATTTTCTCCACTGCTTACTTTTAAGGTCGTGTACTTTTATCAGAAGAAAACAAATTATCGGTACCAGATTACGATACTTAAAATACTCAGGGTGCATTTTGTAAATCCACCAGTTCTCCGAGGACAAAATTAGCAGCATGTTCTTTAAATTATCTCTAACGTTAAAATTGTGTGTTTTAAAACTTTTATGGTTTAAAAACGATTTCTAGGTTCGAAAATTTGAGTTCTAATAGAAATTTTGAAAAGAAAATCATATTTTTAAATGAGACAAATATTTAAAATATCACTTTTCTAATTTTTTATTTTAAAAAGAACATTATTATTTTAAATTCTCAATAATAGCATAAATTTAAGATTAAAATGGATTAAAACTATATTTTAACAGAAAAAATTAAATCTTAAATTGGAAAAAATGAATTTAAATATAATATTTTATGTTTATATATAATTTATTTAGAATAAATAAATATTTTTACATAAATATTTATGCTATTTTTGAAAATTTAATTCGCTAGATTTGGAAAAAAAAACTTTTAAAATGCTATTTTATGGTATTACTCTTTTAAATGTTTTGAACGTTTTGAGATAAAAGTAGGGGCAATTGTCTAAACTAGCATTTTTTAAAGCTTTTGTTAAAAAAATAGCATCATTAGTTTAAATTTCCATTAATAGCATAAATTTAAAATTAAAATGTATTAAAATTATATTTTAATAGAAAACAATTCAATCCTAAATTGGAAAAATAAACTCAAATATAATACTTTAAGTTTATGCATAATTTATTTAAAGTAAATAAGTATTTTTACATAATTATTTGTGTTATTTTTGAAATTTTAATTTTAAGATGCTATATTTGTAAAAAAAATTTTAAAAGATGTTATTTTAATGTATTACTCTAAAAGTAATATCATAAAATAAAAATAGCATTATTTTAAGCTGAGAAATACCCTAGATTAGCACCAAATGAAATTTCAGTGTCAATAATATCATTCAATTTAAAAACTCACACAAAATAGCATTTTAACAAATAAAAAAATACTAAAATATCTTTAATTTTAGTTAAGGTTCGATACATTTCTCAATTAAAGATTTTGCTATTTTAATTACATGAGTGTATAGATATTAAATAAAATATAATATGTTGATTAGCTATATTATCACATTGGTTACATATTATTTCTCTTCCAACATGTGTCCAGATCCCCCTCAAAAACTATTATAAAGCTTTTGTTATTTTACTTAAAAGTAGTGTATATATATTAAAAAATGTTATATGTTGATTAGTTACATCAACATATTGATTACACAGTATATCTCTTATCCAATTGTCCAAGACTCAAATTGCATAATTGCAACTTTTAATTTTTTTATTTTATTTAATTATTTTTTTAGGAAACGATTCCTTAATATTAAGAAATCTTTACTTAATTTAGTTTATTAGTTACATTTTATGCAAAATTTAGGAAGATTTTATGCAAATTTATGAAGTATCTCTTACGTTTTAATAACTCCTTCCTAAAACGTGAAATTAAATGAATAAAAGTGTGTATTCATCAGATTGTTCCACCTGTTTTCATCAAAAATGTTTATCCAAAAAACATCAGCAATAGTGTTTATCCAAAAAACATCACCAAGAATGTTTATCAACAATCACATATATAAGTTATAAACGAAAACATCAAAATGAAAATGTCCAAACTAAGATTTATCACCAAACTCATGAAAGATGTCAAATGTCAGTTTCGTTTTTATGTCTTCTTTTGCGGCATCCTGTAGCTTTGACATAATTTTAATATCCATTGAATGACATTCAATCATTTTGAGCACAAAAAAGAACAATTGACATCGGTTTTCATCATCAAAAAAAGGAAAAAAAATAATTTTGCACCTCTCTCAAAAACTCATTAACGCGCTCAATCTTGCTTCATGAGAATTTTCACATCAACATCTTGAAATTGGAAGAGAATAATTTTGCAATCACCAAAATTTAGAAAGTTTTTTAAAGATACCATTGAAAAACTTAAACAGTAAGATAAATTTATGATGTAAAGAAAAAAGTTTAATTTAAACTAAATACAAATATATATATACAAAACAAAATGCTTATATATCAATTAGTTACAGTAGCATATTGGTTACACACTCTTTCTATTATATAACGGACCAAGGTTCGATCTTTGCTTGTGAGCTGATTTAAAAATTTTGCAGAATATAAAGTTAAAGAGATAAATAAGATTATTTTACTCTTTTTCACTTAAAAAAAATGTTATTTGTGGAGTTTAGGTTTGGGATGTTAATTTAGTTTTATCTTCCAAATTTAGCACATTAAAAATAAAATTTTAAAAATATCATAAGTTATTATGTGAAAATAACTATTTAACTTAAATAAACTATATATAAAATTAAAACATAATGTTTAAGTTCATTTTTTCTAATTTAGGGTTTAAATTTTTTTCATTGGAAAGAAGTTTTAAATTATTTTAGTATTAAATTTATCATATTTTTGGAAATTTAAATGATTAGTGCTATATTTGAAACAAAAATTTGAAATAGTGTTATTTTAATCAATTGCCTTTTCGATAATTACTAAAACTATAACTATTTGAATTTAATTTTGGGTAAAACGGGGGTGATTCATGAATATTTATTTATTTAAAGATATTTGTTTTGTCCGGATATCCATTCTTTTTGAATCAGTATAAATTCATTGTAATTTACGAAAATTATTTAATTACTAAAACTTTTTTTATCATATTATTCCGTATAATTATATTCCAAACAAAAATAAGAATAATACGATAAACATCAATTAATAAAAATAACATTTTTTAAAAAAAAATTCTAATATATCATCATTAATTTAAATTTTCAAATAACACCAATTTAATATTAAAATATGGAAAAATGGTAACTAAAATATTGTGTGTTTAGGCCATTTATATATCGAATTTTCAATGAGCCATTTAAATAATGATTGTAGTTGATTGCACCGATTTAGTTATGCGATTAGTCAACATTAACATCAAAAGTAACATCGTTAACTCTGTTATTTATTTTAACCGTCTTGGTGTCTATCTTTAATTGGTTAAAATAAATAACATAATTAACGGTATTAATGTTGACTAATCGCATATCTAAACTACCGCAGTCAACTACATATCATTATTAAATGGTTCAATAAAAAATTTAGTATTGAAATGGTCTAAACGCAAATATTCGGTATTTTAATGACTATTTTCCGTTAAACTATGTTAAAATTTCTTTATAATAAAAAAAAATTATAAATTAAAAAAAAACAGAAATAATAATATTTTGATTTTATAAATAAGTATTTTCTCAAAATAATTTATATTAATTTTAGAATTTTAAATTTATATTGCTAAATTTGAAACAAAAACTATGTGCTATTATAAAGTATTACTCTATTATATTAAAAAATTTATTTCAAATTTTAACATATTAAAGTTAAAATTCTAAAAATAACATAAAACTGAAAATAATAGAAATAAATTACAAACAAAATTAAAACTTTGTATTTGAATTTCTAATTTGTCATTTAAAATTTAAATTTAAATTAATGCAAAAAATTAAAAGTAAGAATTTTAAATTTGACATACAAATTTAAAATATCGCTATTTTAAACAATGTTCCAAAAACAATCATAAATGTATTATTGATGTCACTGTAAAAGTACTATGCCCATTGATAAATTAAATATTGAAGGTGAATATAAAGATAAATAAGAGAAAACAATGAAAGTTGTCATGAGCCCATAATAAGCTTACACCTAGTTTCGATCTAAATAAGAAGAATAGCAGACTAACAATTAATGAATTATTTTTGTCTCAGTTCTTACCACCGATCCTTCTCTATGGAATCACAGGGTCATAATAAACCTCCTGTAATCGCATAATCTCCAATTTTCCTCCTACCTTATTTTTTCCTTTTTCTATACAGATCAGTCCTACCGAAATAATGTGTCAACGAGAAGAAGCTGAGAAGAAAAGCTGCCATTTTTTATGTTTGGAGCAAAAGGAAGAAAGATTGAGGGGTTTACTTTAGAGCTATTATCAATCTGAATGAGTCAAAGCAGCAATTTCTTTATCTTGCTTCTTCTTCAAGTGTCTCTGTGCAGTTCCTGTCACAATCTTGACGAAGAAGTTGAGGAGCATGAGCCACACTATCCCATTCCAGATCGATGCAAACGAAAAATCCCATTTTTTCACCTACCCAAGGAAAAAAAGAATGCAAATTCAGTTGAAGTTTTGCAGAACCCTGAAACGATGCTAGAGAAAAATTTCATAGTTACTGAAATGAGAACTGCATAAAAGTCCTTCAAGAACGAAGCAGAATAGCGAAAGTTTATTTTGTTGTTGACCTTGATGTGAGATGGAACAGAAGATGGTGCATCAACATACTTCTCTTTCATGGCGTGGAGATTAGCTATGAGTCCAGGCAACACAGAAGCCAAACCAGGGACATGACTCAATATCCGGATTAGCCCATTCTCCATCCAATCGAGCAGTTGGTTATTACAAACGCAGATGATGAAAATTGTCTTCATGAATTAAAAACAAAAGCAAAGAAACAGAGTTAAAGCCATTTAGGCCTTAGATCAGGCCCAGAGTGTAAAATCAAATCTATGAGACATGAGGTTTTGCACCTGTATGTGAGTTTTGATTATCGCCTTTCCAACTAGAGTTGCCAGAGCGAATTTCCAAAACGGAACTCCAAGCTGTCCACATATTATTCCAGCGAGGTCAAACAGAGGATTTGGGACCTGCAATCAAATGAAAGCAGTGTGTAATGGTCAGTCCTAAATCCTATAAATAAGGTCCTTCTCATTGAATGTAGGTCCTTCAAAGCAAAGCCTATATACTACATGATTGCAATACCGTTATACTCAATTGCTAAAGGAAAAGTAGGTTGGAGGATGTATACTGACCGAAGCAAGAACCAAGACAGTAAAGAAATTCAAGTGCTGCGAATGGTTTAATAGCCAATGCTTAATCCGGTTCAGGTAAGTTGCCATAAATCCACTATCATCAGAAGAGGAAGCATCTAACTTCTCCATTCCATCAACTGTGCTCCCAGATATACTAGCTGCAAATTTTTCAAAAACCAATACACAATAAACAACTTAAACCCTATGCATACATACTAACGAAAAATCTAGATTTGTTTTCCATCATCTGGATGACACCAAAATTCAGAGAGAATTATATATAGAGAGAAGCACTATATGAACCTGCCCTTGAGATGAAATATGGAGGAAGTTCCCCAAGAGCCGTCCCAATCCCCCATAGAATTGCCTCTAATTGGACTTGTGGCAATATGCTGGAAAGGGGCACACGTGATCCAGCAGCTGGTATCATTAAAGGGGGACTGAAATCTGAGCAAGATTTATCAAGCCATGAGGCAACCCGTTTCAACTGTATTGTATCATATGGTGCAGATTTTAAATCAACCCGGCCACATTGCATTGCTTTTAAAGTGAACAAAGCAATGTGCGGACCCAAATAGAGAACGAAAGTGTGGAGACCAGATCCTATAGAAACAAAACAATCATAATAAGAAATATGTTCATTGCTTCTCGATGCAGAAAAAAGTTAAGCTTTTCGTGGCACTAACCAAGACCAATAGAAGATGCGACACCAAGTGATATCCACCATAAGCCAAACCGGAGATACTCTAATACTTCTTCAACATGCTGTAACGAAAAATACACAAGTTTGGAAAAGTCTAGATTGAATAAAGAATTCGAAAACAGTTACCTACCTTTCCATGAGGTCCATCAACGGTCACAAGCAAAACTCCAAATCCCACTAACAAAGTGGTTAAAAGCGTGAATAAACCTCCATGACCAAACATATACGATACCGATCGCCTTAGGTACTGAACACTAGCCTCGACAAAACACTTCAATGTATTCAAAGGCTGTGTCGTCATCGTTAGGTTCTCTACTTCCTTCTCATGCTTCTCACGCAGAGCTGCAAGTTTAACAGAGATTATAATTATATTAATCCCCACAATGTGAATCTCGTATTTCAGCTAATGGATTATCTGGGATTCTACATATTCAAATCTACAGATTTCAAAAATCAAAATACATTTCAGATCTTGAAACCATAATCCCTATTTTTCTTCCCTAATCGGAAGGAATTGGGATAACATTTAATGTACAAATGACCAAAGATAAAAAAAAAACGAAAACCTAAAAAGGTAAAAAAAAGAAACTCGCCTGAGATCGCAACATCAGAAGAAGAATTCGCTACGGCAGCCGCTCCCATGTCTGTGTCTTTCAATATGCGTCACCAACTACTATTAACGATTCGAATGTTTTGAGGGAAATTTAAAACATGGGCTCGGTCGGATTCGAGATGGGCAGTACAGAAACAGATTGCTTGGAAACAAACGTAACGATTTCAGTTTTTGTTTTGTTTTTCTTCTTCTTTGTAACGTGACGTGTGGGTTTCGGTTGAGATAAACCAACAGAACACAGATGCGACAGATCTAAGACACTGTTGAAAACAGATATGGAATCAGAGAATGGAAAGCGAAAGCAAAAGCAAACGCACGCGAAAAGTTAAGAGTTAGCAAGTTTCTTCTTCGTTTTGTGTTATCGATTAGAGGTCACTGGGCTATAAAAGCCCTTTACAAATGCATAGAACATTTTTTTCCGGTCCGACCGGTTGAACCCAGAACCGAAGGATAATCCATTCCGATTTTCGCTCAAAATCTATGCATTTGTGAGAGTTCGCAAGTCAACAGATGAATATTTTTTATTCAAATAATGATTTAATGTTTTGGATATGTATACAAATATTACGAAGATCTAAATTGTTATTATAAATCCAATCTCCAGTTGAGGTAATATTTTTCATTAACTGAATTTAATGGCATGAATATCTGTATGTGATTCAAATAATTAACCAAGTTAAAAAGATGGCTATAAATAAAATGTATATCAATAGACTAAGTTTCAAAAAAATACAAAAATAAATTTAATAATTACAATATATATCATTCATAAAATAATTACAATTGAGTTAAAAAAAAATTAAATAAATCTTATCAAACTAAACAAAAGAATAATCATGTTTAATCATCTGAAACATGAGGATGCCATATGTGCTGAATTATAATAACAAAAAAAGAACTTTGTGCTCGAATAAAAACATCAAAATTCGTAATAATTAGGAAACTAAAATTGATATATATATATATATATTAATTGTTCTTGGTAAAGCGGGAATTAAAACGACGGCAATGAAAGACCTCCTCGCATCCTCTATGGTAAGGATTGGCTACTTGCTTCTTGCAGGTACTAGGTCTTAATGGATCACACATAATACTGTGATCACCATTGATGAGATCATGGTAGTTTATGATTGATGCCTCAATCTTTGTTGCTGCAAGACTCAAGAACACTAGGAGAGCTAGAGTTTGAATAACTTTAACATTTTTACACATTCTCATGTTTTTTTTTTATGTTTTCCAAATATATTAAATAATAAATAAAAATTATAAAACAAACTCGGATTAAAAACTCAATTTATTTTTATTTATATATTTAATTGTATTTGAAATTTATATGAAGAAGAGTCTTTTGGTCTTTATATAATTGAGAATTGATGGGTTTTCAAAGTTGGTTTTTTTTGTGGTGATTAGTAACCACATAATTTTTAGTAAATAAAATGTTGTGTAATCCAAACTTGCAATGGCTATAATTAACTTAAAAATTTGAGGTGAAATTAAGCTAAAACGAGATAGGAGAGTTAAAAATATCCCAACTATTCATGACCAATAAATCCTCAACTATTTCAATATTCAAATATTTAATTACAATTACGGTTTTAAAATGCAAATTGGTAAGGTGGTTTGATTTACTTCTAGTTTCAGACGTTCTACGTCGAAGGAAGAACTCGGAACCGTACTTAAATATGGGTAAAGAAGATATAGAGAGAGTATTACAATAGAGATTTATAGTTGGGGTAATTAGTCTAGTAAAATTAATAGTAAAATATAGCTATATGAAATCTCAAATATAATATTTTAAAGAATTGATTTAGTTATTTACATCATCAAATTATATTTATATTTTCCGTCACTCGTTTAGACACAATTTTAAATTATCAAATGTTTGAGATGGAACAATGGATCGTTGAGTGATATAGTATAACTATAAAATACGTGAAAGATCATGTGATGAAAAAGTCTTTTTTCAAAGCAGGTGCCAGAATCATCAGTGCAGTTTAGATTTTTAAGTTTTTGAAATTTCAAATCTAGGGATCGATATCTCAATCGGATATTATGAAATTTCATGTGGTTTTGAGATCGTTTAGATTCATTTAGATAGGCTAGAAAACCAATTTTTTAGAATTTGTCTTTGATTCTCATTTATGATAGTTGCAAAACCAAAAAAATAATACTCTAAAATATTATATTTTAAATTTTTTATTTTAATTTTAGCATTTTAAATTTATTTTTCAAAAAATAACATAAATTATTTTTTTAAAACATATATTTACCATAAATAAATTATAAATATAATTAAATATTATATTTGAATTTTTTTTCCAATTTAAGGTTTAATTTTTATTTATTAAATAAAAATTTTAAAGTATTTTAATATTAAATTTGTGCTATTTTGTAAATTTAAGATATATTTAAAACAAAAACTTTAACTTTAAATAATAATATTTTATCAGTTACCAAACCAAATGACATGAAAAATTGTTTACGAGGCATTATAAAAAAATTGGATTCGTACAGAAAGACAATCATTCTAGGAATTACTATATTTTCATCAATTAAATCATCATTTTGTGTTATAACTATACCTTCACCCTTAATTACATGATTATCCAACCGAATAACTTATACGTTTTTGTCATCGTATAAAACACATTTATAATCAATATTCTTTATCACCATAATAATAGCGCTGAATTTTAATTTTCTAATGTGGTTAGCTAATCAAAGATATTGATGGTAATAAATTTTTTGGGAATATATCATTATCTATGGTGTTAGAAGCACATGTATTGATGCATATTATATCACATTCATTCGAATCGTATCATTCAATTCAGTCAGTTCACGTTTCAAGCATATTACATCAATTCAATTTATTTGTTAAAAATAAAATTTATAAATTATAATTCGGTTAACAAAAGTATATATAAAAAACTAGTACATGATCTCCAAAAATAAATGCAATTTGAATCATGATGACAAGTTCAATTATTTGATTTTATCCGTTTTTATTTATTGTAAATCAAATTTATATTTGAAATTGTCATATACCATTTGATTTCACATTATGTTATAATTTTTCAGCCATGTCATGTAAACATTTTTTTTCTAAATTAAGTTCTCATTTAATGTAAAAGATTTCAAATTTTGAATATTTTAGGAAAATAAATCTTAGATATTATTTATAATATTCACCTAAAATATATTTTGTTAGTTTGTTATCTACTATTTTGTTGGATAAAACTATAAAATAAAATAACAAATTATTAAGATTTTTATAAATTTTAAAGAATATGTTGCTCTATATTTTGTTTATATATATTTATTTTACATATTAGCAATATATGCAATACAAAAATTTTAATATTCTCGAACAATATATTATAGTTTGTTATATAATAGTTGGATTAATAAGAATATATTGGTATAGATTATGGGTATAGTTTATTTGTTCGTCATTTATTTGTTCATGAGTTACAACAATATAAATGTGTAATATAAATTATTCTACAGTTTGTTAAAACTAATAAATGATATTTCCAACTCAATCTAACTTAATTTTGATAATGTCAATCGATTTATTCATTTGATTTGCGATTCAATTTTAATTTTTTTATAATTTAATGAAACTTTTAAAAATAAATTTATATTTTCATTTGCGATATCATATTTGAACAGATGGTACGTTATAATTTTTTAGGTAATTCTTTAAATTACACTATTTTAAATTTTACTTAAATAAATAATTATTAATTTATTTAATATCATACATTTTAATATTAAAATACATTAAACATGTTTTTAATAGGAAAAATAAACCTTAAATTAGAAATAATGAACCCAAATATAATGTTTTAGTTTAATTTGTAATTAATTTAAGATAAATAAATATTTTAACATAAAAATATGCTATTTTAGAATTTTAGTTTTACTGTGTTAAATTTTGAACAAAATTTAGAAAATGCTATTTTAAGGTAGAGTAATGCATTAAAATGGCACATTTTAAAGTTTTTATTCTAAATCTATTACTCTAAAATTAAAATTCATGAAATAACACAAATAATTATGTGAAAACAGTTATTTACTCTAAATAAATTATACATAAACTTAAAACATTATATTTGAGTTCTTTTTATAATTTAGAGTATAATTATTTCTATTAAAATAAAATTTTAATATATTTTATTTTAAAATTTTATGTTATTATTGAAAATTTAAACTAATGATGCTATTTTTAAAATTTTTTTTAGAAATATGCTATTTAAGAAAATTAACCTTTAAGGTATTATTACTCTAATTTTTTTATGAATAATACTAGAAAATATCATATTTTAAAGTTTTATTTTAAATTTAGAACGATAAAATTAAAATTTCAAAAATATTATAAATAATTATGTGAAGATATTTATTTAATATAAATAAATTATAGATAAATTTAAAATATTAGATTTATGTTCTTTTTATTTACATAAAATATTAAATAAACTATAAATGAAAAAAAGAATCTAAATTTAATGTTTTACGTAAATAAATTTTTTTATATAAATTATCTATACTAATTTTAGAATTTTAATTTTAAAATATTAGATTTGGAACAAATTTTTTTAAAAATATTATTTTACTTTATTAGCTTTTCTTATTTAAAAAATATTAATTTGTTTATGTAAATTAAAACTTTTATATATTTACTTACTTGAAAGGTGG
Organism: Pugionium cornutum; assembly: GCA_018901935.1. Classification (NCBI taxonomy): domain Eukaryota; kingdom Viridiplantae; phylum Streptophyta; class Magnoliopsida; order Brassicales; family Brassicaceae; genus Pugionium; species Pugionium cornutum. The sequence goes on along the minus strand of CM032164.1, from coordinate 34,383,605 downwards.
ATTGTGATCTAAAAAAAATTAAATTTTATGAATCGAATATCTAATCTGATGTTGACATTGAGAAACACAGGTTTCCAGGGAGATTAGGCTCTCAGATGAATATTGTTACGTTGTCGTTTTTGTGGGCTAGGAAGACTAGGATTAGCTCATATCAATAGACAAGAGCTCTGTCTCGCTCGTCTAGTCAACCATGAAACTCTCTTCTGCACCGGCTATCTTCAGCGACTCCTCCTCCACCCAGCCTCTGAGACTAGGGCTCGGATTTTGTGATTTGATTCCACGGCGAAAATCAGTCTTCTCTTCTTCTCCTCCTCAATTCCTGCGGATGGCATCTCAATCTCAGCATCCTCAACCTATCTCATGCGCTTCGCCTCCCGCAAATAAAAGTTTTCCGGAGATTTCCCCTTCTCCGATCGAATCAGGTTACTTCTTCTGGATACATATCTGAGAGGAATCCTTCTCATTAAAAGCGTTTTTATTTGTAACCCTTATTTTGTTTGTTCGGGTTGATTCGATCAGCTCGAATAGGTGAAGTGAAGAGAGAAACAAAGGAAACAAATGTGTCTGTGAAGATAAACTTGGACGGTAATGGAGTTGCAGATAGCTCCACTGGAATTCCTTTCCTTGATCATATGTTAGATGTAACTATTTCTTTGAAATCTTTCTCTTTTCGATCTCATTTTTGAACTTGAAAATTTCTTCATGTTTGATTAGTTTTGTTCCTTTATGACATCGTAAAGAGTGCGCCTTTTCAATTCTAATGCTTAAGATACTTCCTCTTATCATCTTCTCTGAAGAGCACAGGGAAAAATGCTTATTCGTAGCTCCTGCTGTAATATATATGGATGTATTCTTTTTATGTGTTGTCTGAAATTTGATAAACTGTTTGTGATTCTCTTGACTTAGCAACTTGCTTCACATGGCTTGTTCGATGTACATGTAAGAGCTACTGGTGACATTCACATTGACGATCATCACACAAATGAAGATGTTGCTCTTGCCATTGGAACAGTAAGTGACCTGATTTTTTTCTTTGTGTATTCTGTATGTTAATGGAGTAGCATTGTTTGTAAGTTGTACTATAATTGGTATTTTGTTTATATCATCAGGCTCTGTTAAAGGCACTTGGGGAGCGTAAAGGGATCAACCGTTTTGGCGATTTTACAGCTCCTCTTGATGAAGCACTTATACATGTTTCCCTGGTATAACACAATCTGTGAACTTGCTGTTGCGTCTATCTAGTGCTTTCTTCAGTAATTTGGAGTTGCCATAATTTGGATAAAAATCTGGCAGGATCTATCTGGTCGACCATATCTTGGCTACAACTTAGAAATTCCAACCCAGAGAGTAGGAACATACGATACTCAGGTCCCTAAAGTTTGAGGTTTGGAATTTTGTTTTCTTTTTTTTCTTGGTTTGTCAAATCACTAAATTAATCTTCTCCCATTTTAGTTGGTGGAACACTTCTTCCAGTCATTGGTGAATACTTCTGGTATGACACTTCATATCCGACAGGTATATCATGATTCCAATCTTTCATAAATCAAAAAAAGAAAGAACAGTAAGTTCATATTTCATAATTTTGAGTTGTTATGACAGCTTGCTGGTAGAAACTCTCATCACATAATAGAGGCGACATTTAAGGCCTTTGCAAGAGCACTCCGACAAGCAACAGAGTCTGATCCACGTCGTGGTGGGACAATACCAAGGTATGCCACTTATTAAAAATCTCAGGCACACATACTCTACACATGTCATCCAATATTTATTGTAAGATTCATAATTTGTCATTCAAATTTGGAAAGAGGCCAAAATCTGGCTGGGAAGACTGTATATTATGAGAATACAAGTCTGACTTTTTAGGTTTATGGATAATTGCAGTTCAAAAGGAGTCTTGTCACGGTCATAGGAAGCGGTTAAAAAAAGGACTTGCTCGTTGTGAGTTGATGAGTAAACTGGATCAGTTGATCATTTTTGCAAAGGTGCAAGTCTTTTAAGATCAGTTTTTGGGGAAAAAATTGGGTTCATCTTTACACTACGTATGTTGTTAGAGTACTCATTTTCTCTTTCTAATATCTGCATGCGTACAGTAGTATGACTTTGCAGCGTTTTGTGCAATGCTTATATAGACTTGTATGTGATATTTTTGTTCTATTGAATCTGGTTTTGTTAGGCGCATGTCCAAACTCAGTAGACAGTAAAAAAAGTTTAATGATTTATTAGAATGAACTTTTATTGCCTCAAAACTCTAAAGTGTGGCTGGAGAATGGTGACCTTCTTGAGATGTTCTTACCCAGTCACCATATTTTGTACATAGATGGCAAACCTCAAAAAGCTGCTACTACCTTCTGCTTCAAATTAGAATATCTGTCTAGTAATGCATTACTTAGATTTCCTCACAAAACTTGATCTCGATATTGCATTTGGATGATCGTGGAAGCATTAGCATATCTTTGGTGTTTCGGGACTTCTCCTCGTCGCTTATTGAGCTTACGAGCTATCAAGAATGAGAGATCGAAACAAAAGAAAATGATGATCCGGGACTTTTCGATCTTTTTTCTGTTACCTAACTCTTCAATCACTCTTTCTTAGGCGGGGACAGGATTCGAACCTGCAGTGCCCGGGAGAACCAAATAGTTTCCAAAGGCTTCACGCACGACCG